>JANHFK010002071.1:13331-26017 GCA_036250565.1 Sibynophis collaris | reverse complement strand
AATCAAAACTCTGTTAACGACTCGCAGAATCATTATATTTTACCATCCAATATTTTCCAGAAATGATTTGTGAAACCAGAAGAATCTTTCTGACAGAACGTCACAGAAGATTTGGCATTCCCCTTATTATTTTGCCACTGTTTTGTGGAACCAAACCCAGAGGAGGATCTGGCATTATTATTTTTAAGCTATCCTGCCATTCATTTTCCCCCCTCTAAATTGCTCAGAGAAATGCTTATACACTTGCCATCTCATTTAATAAACACAGGGATCCTATGAGGAAGATTGGGGTGAAAGATAATTGCTTCTAGCATGAACTGGTGACCTTCATGGATAAGCAGGAATTTGAATCTTTATCCAAGTTCAGCTGCCTTATCAACTTTGCCACATTGGCGCTTTCCAAAATAAGAAACAGTCATTTTAAAATGAATTAAATCAAGAAATGCTGATGGTGACTAATGCTCTAAAAGAAAAATCACAGCCATCTTTCCTTATTGACAGTACACACATTTTGACTCTTCTGCTTTTTACAGTTATGTAGGATCTCATAAACGAATCCATTTTTTTTATATCCTACATAGTCATCTGTAATTTAAAGGATACTCACTGCTCAGCACTGATATATTCACTTTCAATGGGGATGCATATCACTTTGCCAACCCGTACACCCACGCGTACATCTTCAAACTTCAGGCCCAAGTTCTCACCAATGATGGTTAACCGAGTTCCACCTTGTCGGGGGCCTGTTTCAGGAAACAACTAAGAAGAAACAAAGCAGACTGTTATGAAATCCATCAGACGCACTGCAATGAACAAAAACATCTGTCATAGCACCGTTATACCATCTGCATACTAGTAAGTATGATACTATAAATTTCTAAAGTTTGAGGCCAGTTGCCATTTACAGTGAACTTATCAGTAGAAAAACTAGAATTGAAGTGATAATCATTTAAAATTCAGGCAGCCCTTCTATAGTTCAAAACAAGTTTCTATCATCCGAAGCAGCAATATTAATTCTTTCTTCCTCCTGAATTCTACTAATTACATCGTCCATTTTCTTAATATGTTAACTTACCACAATATATCCCTCTGAACCAATCAGAATATGAAAATGGAAGCCATAAACGCATATTCCACTAGGAGATGGTTTGCTTATACTATTAGCATTGGACTTCACGATGGCACAGGGAATCCTTCTTAGCATTCTTCTTGTTCAAACCTAGATGTTCTCAGAAAGGCTACTATTTCTTTTCTCTTGCTATGAATTATTAAAAGAGCCTTCCTTACAAAGAAGATAGCAATTAACTCATGTAAAATGGGTCTTCTCTTTTTCTAGTAATTCTGGAATATCCCAGCATACAATAGTTTCTGCCAGCACCAGCTGGGGAAGGAAGAAAGCCCCAGCAGAGCACGATATGGCTCATTTGTTAGGATGATTCCCAATAAAACGGACAGGTGTGGCTTGACATATGCCAGCATGATGACAGATGAGCGGTGTGTTACAAGCCCACCATTGTCACTAACAAGGTAATTATGGGCAATTTTACACCACATTTTGCTGGGCCCCAGTGCTTGGCATACACCTGCAAGTGATAAAAAGGATTAATGGGCACCCAGCTGGAAAAGCTCTTCTGGGTTACCACAACCCCAAACCAAGGGAAGGGACTCCAGGGCTGAAACAGCATAAAAGGACCTAGCAAAATCAAGAACCAACTGATTACCTGATCAGTCAAGCTGGCCCCCAGTCTCTGTACTGATCCTAGACAAATGCTATGCATCCTTTCCTAAGCTAGGTACTAAGGAGGCTTAGGAGTAGGAAAGAGCTTTGGAATGCATGCAATTCTTAATTTGCCCTGTTGAAAAGTCTTAAATGCTCAGGAAACGTTTTATGTTTAAAAATAGACAGAAGACATAAAAGTATAGCCAAGACAAAGCCTCCCAGTACTGCCTATGGAACAGCTTTATACTGACTCTAACAAATGCATAGGGATTGGCAAGTCTCCAAGAGAAGGAATTTCTATGTTAATGAGTCAGCCTGCAAGTTACTTCACTACATGCTCAGATCATTGTTTTTTTTTAAAAAAAGAATTTATTCAATCAATCTTAATGGAGATGATGAGTCATAAGCAAGCAAGTTTCCCAAAGCCTGGTAAGCCCAAATTGTTTGTTTTCTAGGCTTACATCTAGCGTTGTAGCTAGAAAGTGATTTAAAGAGTCATTGGACAACCTGCAAGGTTCAACTGGCCAAGAATGTAACAAGATGTGCAATGATGCCCATCCCTCTTTGTGGAATGCCAGGTCGCTTCCAGGTGTGGTTCAAAGTGCCGGTTATGATCTATACACACACACACACACACAGTTTTATTGCTTTTAACCTTGTAAGCTGCCCAGAGTCACCCTGTGGCGAGATGGGTGGCAAACAAAATCAATCAATCTATAAAATGCTTTCTATCGGGGATTCCTATTTTTTATACTGTGAGACACCAGAGTTTGTTATAGTCCGATGCAGGTCAAACTGAAATGAGGGAAGGGAAGGGAAGAAATTTTGCCTGTACACTTCCAGGGGAGGATGCAATTATAGATAACATCATCATTCTAGACCAGGGGTGTCAAACTCGCATTGTCACGGTGTCATCACGTGACGCCTCGTGACTTTTTTTCCCCTTTCGCTAAACCGGGTGTGGACATGGCCAGCGCATGATGCATCCAGCCCAAGGGCTGCAAGTTTGACACCTCCATTTTAGATTATTGACTGTCAGATAATAAATGCATTAGCTCAATAAGGGGAGGGGGGAGAGAAAGAAAGGAGCTAGGAAGATCCAAGGACATCCAGGTTAGAATGTCCTGCCAGTGTCCTGAGATCTAAAAGCAGCATATCCAACTGCACCTTCACCCTGCAACTCTGGGTTTCTCTACTACTTGTTAGCCTTAACCAATTGATGACTTTATTTCAAGCATGCCATTTTGAGAATTAAGAAAATGAGAGTGCAGTTGAAGTTGGCTGGCAGCCTGACACACAGACCATGTGAAGCAGTTCTTATGAAGAGATTGGACAACCATTTGTCTGAAATGATATCGGTTTGGACTAGATGAGGTAGAAGATCCCTTCCAATTCTGCTACTCTGTCATTCTCTTGGGGGGGGGGGGGAGATTAGACACCAGCCTTGCCCTACCTCTTTGTATGACTCTCCTCCAAACTTTGAAACCCAGAATCAACAAAATGGACAGGTGGAGAAAAGGTTTTGCTGGATAATGACCAAATTGTAAGGTGCAGATCTGTTGCTGCTTGCCCAGAGTCAACATGGATTATGAACCCAAGACTACAAAGCCCATCTTTGTTCTCCGATTTGCAGGTTGTTCCACTGGTTAACTATGACAAGGGCCTGAAGGAGTCTTGCCATGTTATAGAATTTACACAAGACAAGACAATTTGAAAACTGGAGTCTATCATTCACCTACATTTAATCTAATCATGCACTGCTATCCTGAATCAGAACGCAACGAAGCAGCTGTTACAACAGGCAACCTAAGTTATTGTTCCCTAAACTGGGCTCCTCTGGGTACCTGGTGAGTTGTGCTGTGGTTTGCTATTGTTAAATTAGTGCGAAAGGCTTCCATAGCATGTTAGATTTCCCCTCTACTGCAGCAAAACTGACAAGGGCCACATGTTTGGGGAGAAGCAACATTGGGAAAAAGTTGACACTGCTTCACACACTGTGTGTGTGGGGTCATCGTTAAACAAGACACTTGGGAGCCAGAGCTGGCAGGAAAATCCAGCTATTTTGTTCTCTCCTTATACACAAGCTCCCACCCCAGCTCTGTCTGACAAACAGCAGCCCTCTTCATCTAATTGGTTTCGGAGCACAACCCTTCGTATCTGCCAAGTGAATGTAAGAAATACCAGTCCCCAAAATACGAAAATGAATCGTCTACTAAGTGTCTTGATTATTTGACCATTTAATTTCAGAATAGCTGATCTGTCCATGCAGTTGAGAATGTTAACTACAGAGCGTAAGACTGGAGGCAGAGAAGTGAGTCAAAGTTCGAAACAATCAGGATGAGCCATGATTTAAATCACTAGTAAAAAGGCTTGATTTAAACCAACTTGATTTAAATTATAATTTTTAAAGAGCAACTGTCATCTCTGTCCCTCAGCGACTCACCGACAGTCCCAATGTTGCAGAATATGCAGCCTCGTGCTACATAACTAAGTTCCATTTCATGCTGAATAAAGTAAATTATTAACGTATCTTAAATAGAAAACTATCTTTAGATAGATTTTTACTCCAAAAGCATTTTATTAAAATAAATTTAATAAAAATAAAAAAAAATCTGATTTAAATTTAAAAAACCCGATTTTTAAATTTTATTTATTTACTTATTTTAAATCTTTGATTTTTTATCGACCTGGAAACAACACAACTATATAGGCCCAGCTTCAGTATTGCAATCTGGCAGTCAGCGAAGGGTATGTTAGTTGGGATCCGAAAAAGAGACTTTTATAGAGAAGCCTGGCAACAAAATGCAGCATTTTCATGTGGTAGATTCACCTCTTCACATCCTAAACATAATTTAAAGCAAAGGGAAGTTTGGAGTCAGATTTTGGACAGTAATATCAGTCCAAAGTGATAAAAGACAAAATAATGGCCTGACATGGAGGGTATTTTAATATTAACTCGCAATATCTCAATTTCCTGTGAGTAAAGTGGGAATATTAAGATCGCACTCAATCACTTGGCTTGATTTTATTGCAATAATAACAGATAGCAATTGTGAAGTCTTTCTTAGCACAATTAGGGTGCTAAAGGGAAGGGGTAACCACAACAATCTTGTCAAATCAATCAAGAGCAACTTAATTTAATTAGTGAATCGCATAAATGCTTTTTTATTCTGACAGCCAAAACAATATTTTCTCACCGATTCTCCTAAGTCAGCTCTCTTGAAGATCTTCTACAATTCTTGTACTAGACTAGAGAAGTTACAGCTGAAGCAGATAATCATCTTTTCTTCCTATCAAAGATCTTCTACAAATCTCCTTCATTGTTTTCTATGGCAATGTTTCAAGGAAGAGGAAGGCATTATCTGAGCAGTGCATCAAAAGATAGAGCTGAATTTATTTTTCAGCATTAAAATGCTTCTCTTCTAAAAGCTAAAATCTCAGACACCAGCTTTCTATTTTAAATGGATGTACTTTAACCCTATTTCCTTTCAATCTAATAGAAATCACAGGCTGGCATTATAGCGGTAAACTTTAACATTTAATTTTGCTTGGATTTTGGCTAATTACTGTAGCCAATCTCTGAATCCACAATTTATGGCTTAATAAACAAACTGTTTTTTTTCTGAGTGGTTTTTTTTTTTAAGTATCTCAGCTTGCTCTGTAAACTCATCCACTGTCTCTCCCCCAAGAGAAACAGACTAAGTAACTTTACTACTTGTATTTTCCAGGATTAAACGAACAAAGAAACAACGAAACAAACTGCACAGCATATTTTATACCCCTGATTCCATGCACTCTAGACGAACCCAGCAAATAAACTATCATTGCATTTTCCTGAAGCCTGCACAGCAATACCTGTGAAAAAGCAATAACAATGTAACACCCACTCACCCACCTCAATAGTACACAGTAATAAACCATTTGATCTGCTTACACAGGACGTACAACTGCAGGAACAAGTTCTTAATTTAATTTTCATAATTTAGTAATGTAGAGTTGTATTAGAATGAAATGCTGACAATTACTTTAAAAATGCAGATAAGCCATCCATATGTTGCCATACGCACTTGGTAGCTCTGAGACTTTATTGTGGTCTTACATTATTAAACTTCTTCCCTTTTCCTATGACAACTGATACTTCACAACATAGTGCACTTAGTTGGTTCATAAAAGTCCATAACTCATTACTAACACCATGTGTAGATATCATGAACCCGAATTTAGGATTCTAACATTCATATTTAAAAAGATGAAGCTTTTAAGAACCAAAATATTATTGCTTGGGGACATGATGCCTATTTTCTGCAGGTTTTAAGTTTGGGAGCTCAATTTAAAGCCATTAAAGATATGACTTAACCTTAAGATTTCTGCTGTTGCAATTTTGTTGAGATGCGTTTATAATATAAGTTGTACAATGTTAGGTGTGTTATTCAGGATCACAAGATGCTTTCTTAACAAAAATCAAGGGAACAAATAAAAACTCCCTTCCTTTCCAATCAAAATTTAGAAACCAAGATTTGGAACCAGAACATGGGGGACATATGAGAGATGATTTAGTTTAGCATAAAATTAAAATAATTGCAAAATATTGCTATTTTTAAAATGCTATAGGTCCATGATGGAGAACCTATGGCACATTTGCCACAGGTAGCACGTGGAGCCCTATCTGCGCATGTGACTGTTACCCAGCTCAGCTCCACCACGCATGTGCGCGCACCTCCCTCCGGCCAGCTGATTTTGGGGTCTCTGGTGCGGGGACGGGGTGCATGCAGGAGACATACACGCATGTGTGGGGGTCTTGCACATATGCGTGGGGGTGCGAGGGGTCTCACATGCATGGGTGGGAGGTGGGAGGAGTGCAGGGGGAGTGGTGCCCCCCCACACCAAAACAGGCCGCTGGGAGTGCTGCACTCCCCCGCGGCCCATTTTTGGTCCCAGGAGGCTTCAGGGAGGCTTGCCAGGCCTAAAATGGGTCGCGTGCACTTGTGCAGGGGGAGGAGAGAGTGGGGGATCATGCACACATGCGTGGGGTGTGCGGGAAGCAAATTAAGGCTGATCACCAAAAGAAAAATTGTAACTAGAAAAAGAGTTGTGAAAAATGGAATAAGATCCTAAACACTTGTGTTTGTTTATATATTTGCCGGGGAAGATTCTCCAAAAGGACTAGACCAGGACAGAAATTTAAAATAATTGAATAGCTACTAATTGAATAGCTGCTAATTAAAATTAATTGCCCTTTAAATAAAATAATGCTCTTACAAATTAAATAATCTACTATCTAGATTATTTTAAACTTTTTGCTCTCATCACTCCTTCCCACTTTTAAAAATTATGGAGGGATCCCAAAAGTGTTTTTGTTTGTATGGGTTATATTTACTGATATGTATGTATTAAAAATTAAAATTGATGCATTCATAGAATTACATATTGAAATTTCTATATATTGAATCATGTAAAAATAACAATATTGAATCCATCATTATATAAATATTTGTGTGACATATAAAAAGTACTGATGAGAATATTTTAAATTATTGCAAACATCTTCAATATCTGGCAAATAATTTTGATTTTGCAGAATCCTGGGAGGGTCTTGGAGGTCCCAGGTGTCCTCAGACCACATTTTAAGAAACACTGATCTGGACCAATTTCCTCTCATTCTTGTACATAGAAACATACATATCCCTCTATAATCTTCCACGGGAAACAGTCAAAAGAGGGGGGATGGGAAATCCACACAGATGAGATGGGCTGTGACAAAAAGATCCCTTCCACTAGAGCAGTAAAAGGAATAGGAGATCAAAACTGAATAATGAAAATGAGAAGAAGAGAGTATTGAGAGGGGAGGGAGGGAATGGGAGTGGGGGGGAGGGAGAGGGAGAGAGAGAGAGAGTGTTCAACAATTACAAAACGTGCTAAAATCAGAAAGGAAACTGTATTAAAAAGGCTACAGCTCATTTTCAGACTAATATTCAATGGCATCTAGTTTTGCAGCAGAGATATCTGCGGTTTCCTGAACCTCTTGTTTTCAACACCTCCTTTTTATTCTTAGATGCAAAGATAACTGGATAGAGATACAAACTTCAGGACTAAACACAGGAGAAACTATGTAGAAACCTCATAAAAGCATAGAATATTGATCTACCATAATGACTGGTTTCTATCACTAAATTTTAGCAGACAGACTTAGATTCAGAGTGTGAGTTTAATATACACAAGAGCTGCTCTAGAAACAAATGCCTTGTAATGCAGTGAATATGTGCCAAATTCACTTCCAGCCTCTGCCTATTAGAGGGAATTGCCCTCAGAGTAATTCATTAGATCTGACCAATTGCCCTCAGAGCAATTCTTCAGATTTGAACAATGAACTCTTGCAAGCCACCAATATCGATTGATATTAAACATCTCCATTCTACAGTGAGAGCAGAACAAAAGTCAAAGGGAGAAGCTAAACAGAAAAGGAGAAAAATTAGACCTAGAAATGGCATGTAGGATATGTATCTAACTCTAACCACTGAATCACTTCCTCTGTATCATTTCATCAGCAGCATGTCAATGATAGCAGTAGCATAATCAAATAAGCATTAGTATTCCATGGAAACCTATGAAGGAGAGAGAGGATTTTACCAAATGTATTAAAAAGAGCCTCTAAAAGGCAAAATGGCATGATAAAAGTATTTGTAACAGCTGAAGAACTAGTAGTCTAAACTGACAGCGGTATTGTGTGCCACAGGAATGTTATACACACCAGCTTTCCCCAGCATGGTATCTGCCAGATGTGTTACACGTCAAATCCTATAATTCTTAGCCTCCTCTGACGCGGTTTCATGATTTGCCAGGAAAATTCCCTTGATACCACAGCTAGGTAAGCTAAGAGATTATGAACATGAAATCAGTAGTGTACAAAGCTGATTAATACCAACAGCTGTAGGATATGCCTATCAGTCCATAAAATAGTACAGGACCAAGTATTTCCAGGCATCCTGTGACACAGCCAATTTCCTGTATACTATTTAAGAAAGAGAATGGAGAAAGACCCTCTTCTTTGGCAGTGCAACCCCCATCCCAAACATACCTTAAGGATTTTGGGATCTGCACAACGGCTATTGCCATTGCTTGCATGCATCCAGCTGCTTTCCGATACTGGGCAGTGTTGACGGAGGGAACATCGTTTTTCTGACACACACCAGCCACACTCAAAGCGTGGATCTGCCTTCAGGCACAGCCCACAGCTTTCTCGCAGAGCTGAGCACTTGTACAAGTGAGCTGCAAAGGAAAGAATACACTCAAAGATAAATTGGTGCAAGGTAGAATTTGCTAAACAGACTATCCTCTGATGAGAAATTTTAGGTGTTAGGGTTTTTAAAAAAAAAATTCTAGTCCAACCCTCTGCCCAATGCAAGAGTTCTCAAACCATTTTGGACAAATGGTTGTCCAATATTTTCTTGAAAACCTCCAACAATGGTACACCCACAACTCTGGGAGGCAACCCTTCCACTACTTAACAGTTTGCACTGTAGGGGAAATTTCTCCCAAGGTTGTATCTCTCTCTGGCGAATTTCCAGCCATTGATTCTTGTCTTGCCCTCTGGTGTTACGGTGAATAAATTAACATCCTTTTCTCTGGGGCAGTCCTTCAAATATTGGAAGACTGCTATCATATTCTTCTTTGTTAAATAAAACATACCTAGTGCTTTTAACCATCATAGAATTTAGCCTCCAAAACACTTATCATATTTGTTGCTCTTCTTTACATTCTTGCTAGGCCCTCAGCATCTTTTTTATATTGTTGTGACCAAAACTGGACATATTATTCCAAATGTGACCTCACCAGTGTGATATAGAGTGATACTATTGCTTCCTTCAGTCTTGATACTATCTCTGTCAATGCAACCCAGGACCGTATTGACTTTTTTGGCAGCTGCAGCACACTACTGAGTCATACTTACATACACCAGGACCCCTAGACCCATCTCACAGGCACTATTGTTGAGTCAGATAATGTCTCTCTTGTACTGGTGCATATGGCTTTTCCTGCTTAAATGCAGGACTTTACTCTTCTCACCATTGAACTGCATGGAGTTGAGTTATTGAATGGAGCCCAATGCTCAAGTCAGTTAAGACCCTTCTGAACTTGAAACTAACTTCCAAAGTGTTAGCAATTCCCCAGTCTTGTGTCATCTACACTAGGTGTCTAAAAGATTCACCATCACTGACCTAGGTTGCATTAGTAAAATAACTTGTTCGTGGTTTCCTGCTATACAGGATGTGCATCTAGTTAACTGAATAACTTGCAGCATTTCCAGAGACACATTAGACAGAGAGAGAGAATAAGTTATAAAATCGGGTCTTTCCAGATTGCCTCCTTTGCTATGCGTAAGGAACAGTGTTTGCTCGCTTGGGCAAAATGTTTTGAATTTTCACTTGTGGCAGTTTGTTAATTCCAATATGGTCCCCAGCTGGCTGGTTCAAAGATTAAGTGTGGAGACAGTTTACTATAGAGAAATTTTGCTATAACTGAGGATGTTTCTACATTCCCTATTTCAGCTTACCTTGGATGTTTTGGGGATTGTCAATTATGAAGTTTCCATTCCACACAACAGAAAGGTTCACTGGAAGGTCACTGATGTCATTCCCTTCATAGAAATACTGCCAAAAAAGATACAACAGGGCACAGAGTCTATTAGTCAACCTTACACAAAAATAGCAGATACAAACCAAGAGGCAAATGAAAGGCTAGTGCAGGACATCACATTATTCTCACTAATTTCAAGTGCACCTACCTGGATCTTCCCCTGCTAATTATGACCATGTCAAAAGCAAGACAGATTGTCAGACACGAAGTCTCCCCGATAACCAGGGAACAACAACAACAACACAATTTTCTTTAATTTTTTCCCCAGCTGCTTCCTTACAGTTCTGCTAAACAGAATGCACTTTGGAGGAAAGTCCAAACTGGGTACCAATCCAAACCATCTAAATCATCTTCCACTTTAATTTTCCCTTTGCCTACTTAGGCAATGTACAGTCTGGTTCTGGATTTGTAATGTTCCTTACCAGTAGAGAATGATTGATAGAAATTGAGCAAATCTACTGGATGTCAAATCACAAGCATAATTTATCTGAGCTGTTGAGGCTAATGGTCCTTGGCACAAAATTGCATCATCTAATAAACTGGGTTTGTTGTTAAAATACAATTCAAGAATACACACAAACTGAAATAAAGTGATTTTCAGACCTATTCAAGTAATATACGAGCTATAAATGGATGTTGTCACTGTATAAATTAATAAAAAGTACAAACTGAAGTTTTTTATTCTAATCATCATTCAGCGTCCAGGAATGCTGTGCACCTGTTCCTCAAAATAAGACAACAGAGCAAAGAGCCTTTGTCTGAATAAATATTTAAACTGAGGAAGAATAGAATCTAAAGCCTCCCAGCAACTGGAGACATTACTTTTGTCTCTGTTGAGCTGGCAAATACTGTTCGGCTTCTTCTACAGCAGGAAAGAAAATGAAAATGCAACGGACTTAAGGAAGACTATCTCTCTAAGAAGGATGATTACAGAGGCACACAAATTGGGAATTGTATTTCCATCCTACATCACCATGAGCCTTCACCCCATCTATCTCCGTGAAAAATAAACCTAACCCAATCTCTTGCTTCAGACAAACTTCTTGCAGCCTCATCAATATTCCCTTCACAGTGCCTGCGTGCATGTGGAGGCTTAATCGATAGGAAGACAGGAAGGCAGTCGGAACCTTCCCTGACAGCTAATGACCTCCTTTGGCGAGAGATTCTCTGCTTTTCTCCGGAGAAAATGACAGGCGTGTCAGGAGAGATTAAATGAAAGATTCATAGCTTGCTGGAGTTTGTTAGGGAACTATGGATACTACAGGTGCAGCTTTTCCCCTGCTCTGGAAACACCCCTTCCCTGCTCAGCCACAGCAATATATTAGCCACCAAGGCGTAAGACAGCCACAAAGATGAAGAAGGCAACAAGTATCTTCCCCAACCCATGTATCCTTCCAAGTCTCTCTTTTCTTTCCCTCTCCTCTTCAACTTCCATAGAAATCCAATTTGTCTTAATTTGTATTTTTTTTTAAAAAAAAATAGCTATAAAGCATACAGAATACAGGTGAACTGTTATGCATATAGAATGAGAAACAAAACACACAACAGAAACACTGACTTCCTGAGAGCTGTGTCAAATGATGTGACCAATTTTTTTTTTTTTTTTTTGCATAGAGAGCCAGAAACAATACAGAATTCCAATATGAGGTACATATTATAGAAATATAGGTCTCAAGCCTTAATTAATAAGGTTTAGTCACATAGCACTCATAGGCGTAGACTTACACACTAAAATGATGTTCATGTTTTCCCATATTAAATAACAATGGCCAAGCTCTCTATGAAGGTAGTTCTTGGTTTATGGTGATAATTGGGACCAGGATTGCTATTTCTAAGGATTACAGTTTTTATGTGACCCCATGGCTTAGTGACAGCAATTCTGATAGTTCTGATTGTTGACGTTAAGCAAAACTCCCAGGAGATTCTTAAGCAACTACCTCATGTGATTGCAACTTGCAACTCCTGGCAGCTTTCCATTATCTTTGTGAGAAGTTAGCAAACTGTGATCATGTGACTATGGGTCACTGCAATATCATACTCAAGAAGCAGACATCAAGGGCCTGGATTATAATCACATAACTACATGGATGGACTTGTTGCAAGTCCCTCTTGGGGTTTTTTTTGGTTTTTTTTTGTTGTTTTTTTTTTTCAACAAACAAACCAACATTAAAAACACATTTCAATATTTCACAGTGTGTCGGATAGCAACAATCACTTTGTGCATATCTCTCATTACAATATTCTATTATTATAACTTTTTACATTCTAAATAAGGCTTATATCAATATGTATTAACATTAAACAATTATATCACTTTAAAATTATCTCAGTT
>JANHFK010002070.1:62216-74715 GCA_036250565.1 Sibynophis collaris | reverse complement strand
GATGGGAAAGACTGCTCAGGCTATATTTAATTTCTCTGTGTTTGGAAGACTTGCCATTAAATTTCTTGAAAGGAAATAAATCTTCATGCTGCTTTCAAGTAAATAACTCCACAGGGGTTTCCTTTATATTGGACTGTCCAATATAAAGTTTCTGAGATGTATAAGTGAGAGACACAGGCAAGGAATGCGGGTTTTACTGTATTTTATCCTTCAGTCCACATTTTTTAACATATTGGATTTTATCCTCATGGATTGAGCATCTTTTGAATTCAACAGCCATTTTATCTATACAGCTAATCCTTGATTTAACAACAGTTCATTTAGTGACTATTCAAAGTTACAACAGCACTGAAAAAAAGTAACTTACAACCATTTTTCACACTTTATGACCATTGCAGCCTCCCCATGGTCATGTAATCAAAATTCAGTTGTTTGGCAACTGGCGTTTATGAAGGTTGCAGTGTCCCAAGGTCATGTGACCATCTTTTGCCATCTTCTGACAAGCAAAATCAAGGGGGAAGCCACATTCACTTAACAACCGTGTTACTAACTTAATAACTGCAGGGATTCCTTTAACAATTCTGGCAAGAAAGGTCATAAAATGGGGCAAATTCTTTTAACAACTCTGTCGCTTAGAAACAGAAATTTTGGGTTCACTGGTTATAAGTCAAGGCCTACCTGTACCCCATATTTACATCTGCATATGGATCCAACATGTTCAGAATTTGGTTTGCATACCTAAGCCAAAATTGAAGGTATTAAAATTTCAAAATTTCTGTCTAAATTTAATGGCAAATGTGTTGTAATTCATCAGGAAGTTTCTCTAAAGTTGTAACAAATAATTTCTGGAGCATATGAACAATTTAGGATACTGCACAGCAGTAAAGTCTGATTTTAAAAAAAAAACCTAAAATATAGTTTTTGTAATTTTAAATCACTTTTTAAAATGATAAAAAGTGAAACATTTCCTTTGCTTATTAGAAAGTTATAAAAATGATTATCAGTTGATGCTTTGGCTTTGCCGATGAATCAGGATTTTTTTTTTCCCATAGTGTATTGAGACGTCTTGTTTCCCTTATCACTCTATTGGCAAATGAGATGGAAACGGAGAATAACCTGAAAATAGAAGTAGCACACAGCAATGAAGTTGCCCGAAAATGCTTAGAAGAAAATGAAAAATTGCAACTGGTATGTTTCCTGGCTCACTAGTTGTTTTTTTCCTGTATTAATTGCCCATCTCTTTCATAACAGTTTCATTTGTAGACTTCCCTGTTATGGCCTCTGTTTCTTACGTTTCTTAGATGACATTGCAAGACACAGTAGCACTTACACTTATATATCATATCTTTCGGCATATAAGACGCACTGGCGTATAAGACGCACCTTAATTTGGGGGGCCAAAAACAAGAAAAAAAGAATTCTGCCTCTTTCTACCAGCATTAGGATCAACGGCATCCCACTTCCACTCGGGTTTTGATGGCAGCAGCACAGAGCTTTTTATCTGTTCTAAACATACCCTATCACCCTCTGTGCCTTTGGCTGGAGTGGGTAGGGTGGGGGATGATTTTCTTGGGGGCAGAAGAGGGATTTGGCACCAAGGACTCCGCTCTCGGGATGCCCCCGTCGTACTGCCTATGGCTGAGGGCGTTGGGGGCCTGGCTTTCTTGCAGCAGGAGAGGCATGAGGATCAGGACTTGTTTGGCGGGTGGGTGCTTCTGCGCGAGAGACGGAGGGTGGGGGCACCACGGCTCCTTAGTTCAGCCATGTCCATTTTTACAGGGCCTCTACCCTTTAGTAAAAATACTTGCTGTAAACTAATACTGATCAGAAAATAGTAAGACTTATATACCACTTCAACCCTCTCTATGCAATTTACAGAGTCACCACATTGCCCCCAACAATCTGGACCCTCATTTTATTGACCTCAGAAGGATGGATATTCAAAATTAACATAGAAATCAATATTAGACATTTATGCTACATGCCAGCTTTGGCTAAAGGCATTACCTCCAGTGTCACGGTTTGGTTACTAAGGTTAATTACTTAAAACTAAAGGTATCTCCAGGGTAATCAGGTACCTTCTCCCACCGTCCCACCAAATGTGAATAGGGGCAGGGTTATGGAAAATGTGAAACAATAGAGAACTGATATTTCCCCCCCTTCTTTTGGTAGTCATTGAAGGAAGCTAAACATTCTACCGGTGAACATTTGTGTTTGGTAACAAATGAGAAGCTAACCGTAGAAGTGGAACAGTTAAAAACAGCATTAAAGGCAACTTCAGAAGGTAATTTTTTTAAAAAAGAGGTTTTATTGTGTAAATATACTTTGTATAGAATCACAGATGCAAAACATTTTGTTCCCTGTCATGTAGGATGCAAAATACACTTGCTCCCTCCAATGGAGCAAATAGGTTGCTACCTGCTTCTATTATTTTAACCAGGATATGCACAGCTATAGCTAAAAGAAGGATTGTAACAGGCCTTTAGTGTGGGTGAGTAAAGCCCCCTTGGTTTGTGTAGGTGTGTTTCTTTTTTTCATCCCAGCCCTGTTTCTGTCATCTTGCTATCTTTTACAAGCAGTCCTCAACTTACAGCTATTCATTCAATGACTGTTTGAAGTAATGACAGTGCTAAACGAATGGTGGTTACCATTGGTCCTTGAAGTTCTAGCTGTCCCAATAGCTACCCAGTCACATGATTACAATCTGGGAACTTGGCAACCTGCTCACACTTAAAACCAGTTACAGTGCCCCACAATCATGTAATCACCATTTGCTCCTTTCCCCGCTAGCTTCTCCAGAAAGTCATTGGGGATGCCGGCAGGAAAGGTCAAAAGTCATTAGGGTGAAACTCCCTGACCCATGCCTGCTTCCCCACCCCCGTTGTGCTTGCACCACACCAGCTACTTGTGCAACCCCGCATACCCTCCCCAAGCCTTGCTATCCTGGTCACTTGCACAACCCCACCACCATGAGCCCTGTCTTACCTCCCTTGCAGTCTCCCTGAGCCTTGCAACTTGCGCATCCCCGAGCATCCTTCCCAAGCCTTGTCACGTCACTCTTTTGCATTCCTACAAACCCTCCACAAGCCTTCCCATGCCCCTTCGTGGACCCTCATGCACCTTCCTTGAATCCTACCACACCTCCCTGCCACTTAAACACCCCTGTGCATCCTCCCTGAGACTTCCACATCTCCTGCACACCCCATTGCTCCCCCCGCCAGGGGACAGGAGCCACCCCAAGCCTTGTTTCAGTCACACCGTGTCACTCCAGACATCTCTGCCCCCCATCTCTGCCCCCCCAGCTACTTAACCTAACTATCAGCCTTCTTGCAAGATGTTTCGGACTTGCAATTTCCTGCTGGCTTCCCCAGGGAAGCGGGAAACAGGCAGGAAGTTGCAAGGAGATCCTCTTCTAACAATGGCTGAGGTTCAGTTAACAATGGCAAGTGGGATTGGAGAGATTTCCGTTGCTGAGCGATATACTTGTAATTTACAACTGCATCACTTGGCAGTGGAGATTCTGGCCCCAATTTCTGGTGTAACTCAAGGATTCTTTCTGGGTTTTTTTAAGATGCTTTTATTTGTGAGACACCCAGATTCATTGGGATTCAGGTGGCATACATATGTAGTAAATAGATTTTGGCAAATAGATAGAAGCCCTAAAATGTAATATTAAAGCATAGTTTACATAGAGAAGTTTAGAAGCTACTTGTCAATAAAGGACTGCATGGTTACAGTTGTGTCATGAAAAAACTGCAAAACCAACAGTGCAGAATTATTGAGGACATATTGATAAATTCTAAGATCAGGACCATATTCTGATATGATCTGATTTTCAAACAATAGGATTCTTAGATAGAAATTCTCTGCATTTGCTTCAAGAGAATCAAAACCAAGAGTATGATAACACTGTTCTTTTATTAGCTTCCTTGTTCAATCTAGGTTTTCTTAATAAAATAGCACTGTGATACAGACAGAATTTTCCTGACGCTGCATGCTCTTTCTGGATTTAGCAAGATTTATGAAACTTCTTGGGTGTTTACTGGCTGAAATGAATAATATTGCTTGACCTTGAAGATCAGGCAGCTAAAATGTATTAAATCTTTGGCTACACAGAGAACATGATGTTTTTTGAAGGCAAACATCAGTCTTCAAATTAAATCTCAAAACAATTGTTAATAGTATAACTATCAAATAAAGACTTAAGCCGGTAGAGTTTTCCAAACATTAGCATTTCAAACACCAGCCAAAGAAACAAGAATCCTCTAAAAAGAATTGACTATGAAATATGAGCATTGAATGTGGAACTAACTATGGCAAAAGCTGTTTTTTCAGATATCACTCTTTATTGCAAATTAGGTTTTTGAGAATTAAGCAAAGAGACATTTTTCCTTCAGCATTTTGTGATCTACTTGTAAATAGTAAAGATTAGGTTTGTTCTATGAGTATAATTCTATAGATCTATTCATTATCTAACTCTTTTCAATAATAGTATATTAGAACTGCATAGCAAAAAGCCATTTGCTTGAATGCTTGAAAAAATAAATTTCATAAGCAAGAATATTATTACGAAAAATAACTAAAACAGGACATGCAATGTATAACACCATGAACTTTTGAAAAGGGGGGAATATAATATTAATAAAGTATATATCTCATTCAATTTGAATTTGAACATTGAATATATCTGCCTGTTTTCCTCCTTATACAGGATGGGAATAATATTAAGCATAAAATATGCAAAGTATTACTGACAAATGTATGCATTAGAACGGCTTAGCACCAGTAATTGTATTCATTTTCAGAGACGTACGTGTGCATATGGAAACTTACAAAGTTTTGATCACGCACCTCTATGTATAGAAAGATGATAAGATTTGGAACGAGGAAGGGAAAGTAAAGTTTACACAATGTTTGGCAGCTCTTATAAACAGACATGGCGTGTATACAAAATAAACATGATAAGAACATTGTTCTTCAGATGAACTTCTTTCTATACAGTTTCCTGTGGTAGTTTAGATAGTTATGAAACAATTTAATGTACAACATTATGAAACAAAAAAAAATTATAGTCAAAATCTGAAAATAATTTTAGAAAATTCAAAAGAAAATTATGCATAATGCCTTAAGTTTGTAATAATAATAATAATAAATAAATTTTATTTATATACCGCCCTTCTCCCTGTTGGGACCCTGTTGTAAGTTTTTAGTTAGGCAGATATCATATTTGACATTTTACTTTAGCCCAGGCGTGGAAATTAAAAGTTTTACTTTTTATCTTTCTAAATATTGAATAGCATTATTAATTTAATCCTCTAAAACACAAAATTATTAGATTAGGATGTACAATTGAAACAGTAGTTTAAAATGAGGTTACACTAAAGGTAGTCCTCAACTTTCTTAAACTCGCTTAGTGACTGTTCAAAGTTACAAAGTTACAGCACTGAAAAAATTGACTTATGACCATTTTTCACACTTATGACCATTGCAGCATCCCCATGGTCACGTGATTTACAAGATGCTTGACAATTGACTCACATTTATGATGATTGCAGTGTCTTGGGGTCATATGTTCATCTTTTTGTAAACTTTTGACAAGCAAAGTCAATTGGGAAAGGGAAACCAGATTCACTTAATAACCGTGCTACTGATTTAACACCTGCAGTGATTCACTTAGCAAGTGTGGTGAGAAAAGTTGTAAAATGGGGCAAAGCTCAGTTAACGAATTTCTCACTTAACAACGTAAATTTTGGGTTCCATTGTGGTGGTAAGTTGAGGACTACCTGTATTGTGCGAGTCCCAAAAACAAACCGATGAAAAATCTTGACACATAACTCACCAGGTTTAACTGGTTGAAAAGAAGGAAGTCTGGATAATTGATGTGGCAATATGAGAAGAGAGTGGAATATGTGACAGAATTGGAGAACATCACAAAATCTATCAACTTCTGAAAATCAAAGCTGAAAAATTATAGCATAAGGGGACTGTTGTGGTCTCTGTGGTTATCAGCACATTGGGTCCCACACACACACAAAATCAAATAGTATTACCTGCACATGGATGAAATATCCACCTCTCAATTACAAAAGGCCACATTGCTTGGATCTGTACATGCACCACACTGATACAACATCCCAGTTTTTTTGTTTTTGAAAGAATAATTTTATGTAACTAGTCAAAGTATAAAGCACAAATGAAAATAATGGGGAAAGGAGGAAGGAAGGAAGGAAATAAAAAGAAAGAGAAAGACTCTGATTCTTTAGGTTCAATTTTTTACTTTCTACACGCTTAATATATACTAGTCATTTCTATAACAACAAACTTATTTAATCAGCAAACCCAAAGTCAACATTTGGTTTATCTCAAGCACAAAATCCAGAAACGGTTTTCAAGTAGAAACAAAATTGGATGTGTTCTTTTCTTTGATTACAACTGTTAGCCATCTTTGCTAATTCCATTAGTTTTCCCAGCTGTTCTCCATTGTGGGATGAAATCCTAGGTTCTTGAAAAGAACTCAGTGTGTATGAAGGGCCAACACTGGCAGCTGTGACTTCACATTGTTTTGTAAATAATAATAATAATACATCAAGAAATTGCAGCTTCCTGCAATAACACCAGCGGAACTGCAAAAAACTCTGCTACTTGGAACATCGTACATTTAAGGAGATACTTGGTTGATACCTAGGATGCTGGCAGCAACCCATACCAAAACTACTATCAGTCAATTGCAAAACATAGCTTTACTTGGAACAGCTGATGAAGAATGACTGGACAAAAGAAAGCAAATATTATACCAATTGCAATAGGAGCCTTGGGTGCAATTTCCCAAAATTTTTGAACACCATAGGCATTGACAAAATCATCAGTCAATTGCAAAAGGCAGCTTTACTTGGCACAGCTTACATTCTCTGCAACAATATCTCTAACATCATCAAACAAAAATATATCTATCTCACTCAGGTCCTTGGGAAGGACTCAGTAAGTGGATAAAAATGCCAGATCTAGTCTAAACCTCTTGCCAACTGCAATCAAAAATTATAATTTATTTAATTTATATGTATTGTAACTCAGACGACTCCGGGTGGTTTACATTTGTTAAAGCATTTAAAAATAATAATTTTAAAAACATTTTAAAATATATTTAAAAAATAAAACAATGGATTTGAGTTACAAGTTGATTCTAATGAAATATTGGGGGCGGGGGAGGGGGCTGGTCTGTAAAGGTAATTAAACAGCTAGAGAGATGCTGAGCTACTTTCATTGTATGTGTTCAAAGTGAAGTCAGCCATCTAGAATATGTAACATTCTTTTCAGCAGCTTTAAAATATTAGCAATAGTCAACTCATATGAAGCCTTCAGCTACAGTTGTGTGATCTTCCCAAGTTTAAATAACTGCAGGGGAGTAGTGAGCCTAAATTACTGCTTTCTGAACATTTCTATTTGAATTTCAGTGGTTTGGTTGGTCTTTTGGCTGTTTGTCTGCTGTGGGAAAAAGGTAGTAGAAATTCTACTTCAAATACCGCCTTCATGCTCTCTATGGATCATTTTGCTTGGAGTGGCAGTATCTTTTTAAAAAATATTTATTGCAGTATTAAAGCAATCAGTAAGCTGAGGCTACCGTCTATGTAGTTCCTATGGATGCTAGGCCACTTCCGAACATGATGTTACCAGTCACAGCCCAAAGCTAAAGATTTTTTAATGCACTGAACTTTGACATTCTTATATTTAGAAGACCTCACCCATCTTGCTACAAGTATATTTTTGTCAAAACAGAATAACAATGTAGTGAATGTGCAAATATCCCTAGTTATCTTGGTTATGTTTAGAGATAGTGTTGTTTTTAGTTACAACCAAAAGGTTTTGCCTGTCCTCCTTAAAGCATACAGTAATTCAGTTACTGTAAGATCAAGTTACCAAAAAGAACTGTTTTGCAATCTAATACTATGGCATTTTCATTAACATAAAAAAAATTAAATAGTAAACCATTATAAAATTAATATCTTCCTGTGGCATATATTAAACGGTTATGTAATGAATCTTTATTAACAGAAAATTGAATACAACAGATGTTTTCTTCCATAACCAAACAATGGACAAGTGTATTAACAACAAAGCCTTGACAATTCATGTAAATTATATCATTTACATAAATGTATTTAATCATGTGATTGCATGACTGATGTAATTATGTCACTTGTATAATTGTATGATGATGCAGGTTAATGTAAACAAAGTCATTTACACCTGAAGATGATTGGATTTATCATATATTCTCCTCCAGCTAGTCTAAAATAAGTTTTAACAAATAAAAATTATACTCTTGTCTCCTCTCCATTTTTTTTCTCAATCTGAAGCTATGTTTCCTATCTATTTTTCAGTTTTCCAATTTATTTGCAATTGCTCTGACTTTTCAGGTAAAATGTATTATTTGTTAAATGTACTTTGTTTACTCCAAAGCAGTTAGAATTATTCAAAGTTCAGTTCACCTTTTGCCATCCGTCTGAAAGTCCTTGGCAGTTTTATCCTCATTTTAAAAATATAATTTCATTTTTGAGAATGACATTCTTCAGGGGACAGAGGATTTAATAAAAATGAAATGAAATGTGCTGAATAGTATCACGCCTATGTCTTACAGCTCTCTTAAAAACAAGAAATGAAATTGCTACTGCTAGGAAGCACTCTGAAGAACTTAAAAAAGAATATGACCTCCTTGTAAAAGAACATGAAAAACTACAGGTAGGAGGCAGCGGCATCTAATTTGCTCAAGCAGAACTTTTTAAATTCAGACAATCACATTGTGTCTTATCCAGGACAACATTCATAAATACATTTTTAATTCAACATACAGTACTCTTTCAGAATAACGAGAATTCCTTAATGTATTTAGAACACTTGGAAGGAAGCTTATTTTCTTTTAAACAATTAACTTCATTAATATTTTAGTAACTTGATATTCCTAGCATGGCAATGTGGAGGAGAAGGAAAAAGAGAAAATTCTCAGAGCCATTGAATTTGCTTTCTAAAAAAACAGATTTAAAGAAAATTGGATTCAGTGCAGTGTGAAGTATAGATGTGAAAAATAGCTAAAACCCTTTTGAGATAGGGAAAATTCATCCATAGTGAATTTTCATATTTGAATTAGGATTTATGTGCTAAGTCTTCATTATCAGATTTTACCTCTAAAGCACAAGTTTTACTTTCAGTGTATTATAGCAGCTCTTCTCATATGTGTGATTTTTCCCTGTGTGATTTTGCAATGAAAACCAACCATATAATAATTATACTAATTTTTTCATACGTCTGTTTTACTTTACAGCAACAAACAGCAGGAGCTTCCAGTAAGAAAGATCTTTAAAGCAGAACAAGGACGTGCGCAGCAATCTGAATTGTTTATTTGTTTGGTTTTTACTTTACAGGTATATATAGAAAAGCTTTTGGTTTTTTAAAAAATAATAAATTTGCTGCATTCATTGCTGAAATATCACAATTTAACAATTACCTAGACCTTTTTAATTTTGCAGCAATGTTTTTGCCAAATCTACGTTAGTCATGCCAAAAAGTGCAGTGATTCCTTGTTACAAACTCTGTTTGGTTACAAAATACTGATGAGTTCATACAGTGGATTACTGTTCAAACACCACGTCTACATCTCGTTAGGTGCAAGGAACTATTCATAAGTTTACGCCCTTAAGTGGTACATTGAATGCCAATATGTGTTATTTTTTTAATCCGACAAGGATGATATAAATCATTTTAAAGAATTCTTACTTGCTACTCTGAGATTTTTTTTTTAAAGGTTTAGATACAAAGTATTGTTCTGATGTGGAAATTGCTTTATACATTACTTCAAGCATAAAATTAAGATGAATTAAATCCACTTTGCTACGGGTGAAATTAGACA
Source organism: Sibynophis collaris (assembly GCA_036250565.1). NCBI lineage: Eukaryota > Metazoa > Chordata > Lepidosauria > Squamata > Sibynophiidae > Sibynophis > Sibynophis collaris. The sequence continues at coordinate 64,814 of JANHFK010002070.1, read as the reverse complement.
ATCGGTAGAAATAATGAAATTGGTTCAAAGCAGCCTTTCTGAGCCAGATGTTTCGAGACTACTACTCTTAAAATTAGCAGCTAATTTCCTCATTTGGGGAATTCCTGCCCAACCACATCTGGTGGATGTCATATCAGAGAAGGATTGTGTACTTTTATTTTTATATATTGAAGGAGATCTATAAATTTTGTTCCGGTCTGTAATTTTTTCACTGAACATTTGTTCAAGAGTTCGCATAGGTATTTGCCAGGATCTCATGTTCCACTTTTGGGGTGGGGGGAAATTAAGCAGTGTTTACTAAGTTGCCTTTTCTGTGATTAATTGCACTGCACTTAATGCTGGGTTGGATTCCGACATGTTTCTCCAGAGGATACAACAGGTTTTAGGTAAAAAGGTCTCTTCTGATGCTACTCCAGAAGATCTCTTAACCGTCCTGAGGAACTTTACAAAGAGAATTTGCAATTGATGAAAATTGTTTTACCATTTGCTTCCGCTATCACAGGGAGATGCTGCTGAATACAAACCTGAAGGCAGCTTACTGCTTTCATTATTCCCATTTGAATGGGTTGCCTTTTCCACATTTGTGTCACTATTTTACTTGAATGTTTGTTTCTTAATAAAGAGATGTTTAAGCTTTGTTTGGTCTTCATAAAGGAGCAATTCTTGTAACTCGGACATAATTATATTAAAAATGAATTTGACAAAATTAGTTGGATGCAGGGTTCAAGACAGTACATTTGCCTGGAATAGAATTGTGTCAAAAACATGAAATAATATATTTTAAAGTGAAACAAATATTTAGAGCTTATTTTCAGTACCAATAGGCAGAAGCTATTTTGAGACTCCAAAGCATTGATTCCTATTTATCTGTGCAGTTTATAGTAGTTGCAATCACTTCCTCTCGCTGTCTTAGGGGACCTTGACTTAGTCAGAAACAAAGTTTTTAAGAAATACGTTTTTGTATAATGAAGGCATTTTAAAAGTTCTCTTTTAAAGATTACATTTTATGGTAACCCTTACTATAAATAGGTTTGTTGCTGAATATTGATTTGACATGCTGTAGTGTAAGGGAACAGACTGAAAGGATGAAATAATTTAAATTTTGTTTGGGTTTACATCGCATCCTGTAGTGTTCTGTTTGGAAAATGTAGTAAAAAATGGAGAAATCTGCAAAATTCTATCAGCAGGTGCTAAGAAAAACATCTCTTGAGATGACAATGCTAACTAAGCTATCATTTTTCTGGATGCTTATTTTTGAAGATACTATACTTCATACTATATTATTTGGAGGGGAATTTCTCCCTATAGAAAGGGCAACTCAGCAGAATATAAGGCCTAATTAAATAAACAGAAAAGGCACAAACAACTACTATTGGAGAAATTCTGGTCCAATGTCACACACACACAATCCATTTGTCTATATTCTATCTACATTTATCTAGCTAATCTAGCTATCTTGCTAATATCAGCTATCTTATCTAGCTATATATCTTCTATCTTATGTATCTTGTCTGTCATAAAATAGTAATGTTCCTTGAAGTGGGAAGTATAAACCTCAGTTTGCTGAAGAACCACATCCTTGCAATTTGAAGATATGGATAGCATGAACATATTGCAAATTAATTGTCACGAAAGATCACCCATATTGTTAAAAGGAACAACAAAAATAATAAATTGGCAGTAACTTTTCCGTACAGTATACACTTAGTAAAACAGCTCTGGTGTAATGCCCTGGTTTTGATAGCTAACAACTGCTCATATTGGTCTCAAGTTACTCTACAAACATCTAAAGTATTTGGGATTACGTAGTTATTTTGAAGAGGCGAGAGACACAAAGGACCTGTATGGATTTTGGTGGTGAACAAGAGTCCCATTATATGGCTCATTCGGTTTAGCCAGACAGTAGCCAAGCCAGGTGTTTTCACCGTCGTGCACAAAGACTTGCCTGTGCTCAATTCTTTAGTAATTAAATATTGTGGAAGCCCCTCCATAAGGATGGAGAACGGTAAAGTTATGTCCCAGGAAAGCTTTCTGAGAAGGTAGTAAGCTTTCAAGGAACTAGTTAGCAGTTTCCGTTCCATTCATGTTTAAAACAGCCGAAAGAACAGCCTCAAAACAAACACGGGGAAATTGGATGAAATGCAGTGTTGCTGTATCAGGAAAATGACACGATCTCAGCTGTAACATCGATTTAGGAGGCAGCCAAAAGTTTACAGCTTGTAATGTATACTCTTGACACTTCTTCACTTTGGTTTTGGCTATGTCTACCTGTAGGGAGTATGCATTGTGTCAAGACTTTTTGCAAGTGTATGAGATTGAATACAGGTAGTCCTTAAGTTACAAAGATTCATTTAGTGACTGTTACAATGGCACTGGGGGGGACGGGACTATTTTTCACATTTAACAAACATTGCAGCATCCCCCTGATCACACATGATCAAAAATCACACGTTTAGCAACTGGCATGTGTTTATGATGGTTGCAGAGTCCTGGGGTCATATGATCACTCTTTGCAACCTTCTGACCAGCAAAATAAATGGGGAAGGCAGATTCACTGAACAATCGTGTTATTAAATTAACAACTGCAGTGATTCACTT
>JANHFK010002069.1:119068-134142 GCA_036250565.1 Sibynophis collaris | reverse complement strand
AGGAAAAGGAAGAGTCCACTCCAGTAACTAGTCCTGAACTGCCTAGAAGGTCTACTAGGGTTACACGACCTCCGGATCGATAGTGTGTGTTTTTCTGCCCATCTCAGTAGTTTGGTGGCCTCTTTCATTAGGGCTCTGGATCGGGTCCCTCCTTCGCAGTTGATGTGCGCTTTCATGGTTACGTTGTCTGTCAGGACTAACACGTGTTGTGCTGAAAGCAGGAAGCTGGAAGTGGCACAATGTAAGGTGGGCTGCACGGAGTTCTAACCAGTTGATGTCCTGATTCCTCTCTGCTGGGGACCATAGTCCTTGGGCCACCTGGGACTGCAGGTGGGCCCCCCCTCCGGATAGGCTTGCGTCCGTGGTAGGGTGACCCGGTGCGGTTTGTGGAATTTGCAGCCCCTGTTCATTACTGCTGAGGTCCACCAGAGTAGTGAGGTGCGCACCTTTGATGTCAGTCGTATCTGGATCCATGCGTTGTTCCTGTTGGTTTTCTGGTTTCCTGCGTTGTTCCTGTTGGTTTTCTTTTCTGGTACGGAAGCAACAGCCACTTAGTTGATGGGCATGGAAGCGGGCGCATAGCATGATTGCAAGGCAGGAGATCATCTTCCCTAGTAACTGAGAGAGTAAGGTTAGGGAGACTGACCTGTGTGACAGCACTTGCCTCACCAGTGCTTGGATGCTGCTGCTTCTGTCTGGTGAAAGGAAGACCTGGCCCTTGGTTGAGTCTATGATGGCCCCCAGATGCTGAATATAGGTGGTGGGGGATAGGTGACTCTTTCCCAAGGTCAGGGTGAACCCATGAAGTTGCAGGGCCTTTGTGACTGATTGAAGGTCTGCAGTGGCTTGTGCCCGGGAGGACGACAGAATGTGAATGTCGTTCAGGTAGCAGAGTACCCTGCTGGGAATCTGTCTGAAGGAGGCCGCTACTGTGGCTAGCAGTTTCGTGAAGGTCCTGAGGGCCAGCGATAGACTGAATGGCATGGCCCTGTACTGGTAGTGCTGGTTGGCGTAGGAAAATCCGAGGAATTTGCGATGAGATGATCGGATGGGGATGTGAAGATAGGCCTCCTTGAGGTCTATAGAGATCATAAGGTCCCCCTGTCGAATGCCCTCTAGTTTGCTGCATCTAGAGAGGTGTCGGCTGCATATTCTGCAGTGGCGACTAACTTATTAATGTCGAGATGCAGTCTCCTATCCTCGGGTGGTAGTTTGACTTGTAATTGTTGTAGCCAAATGAGTGAGGCCCTGCTGAAGAACAACACCGAAGTAGCGGCTCTGATGGCCCAGGCAGCAGCTTGGTGTGTCTTTCTGAATGAGGTCTCGGCCCTTCTGTCTTCCGGTTTCAAGTCTTCCTCTGCATCCGTGGCGAGGATGGATGAAGCGGTAAGGTTGGCTACTGGTGGGTCTATGGGCAGTAATTGAAGAATGGAATCTAATTCGAGGGCCGAGCAATAGATCTTTTTATCAAGTTTGCTGGGGGCCACCAGCGAGCCCGGTTGAGACCACTGCCGCTGTATGACCTCGGAGAAGAGGGGTGGACAAGGTATGAAATCTTATTCAGGGCTGGAGACCTTAAATAGGTTATCATGAGGTCCACTAGGACCCCCTGATGGATCTGACGGTGGTGGGTCTAGACCCATGTTGGTGGCTATCTTGGCTTTGCAAAGCAAGGATTTGAAGATAGCTGGTCGGAACAGGCCTATGTGGGTAGGCTTATCTGGTGGTGGTCCCTCATCCTCAGAGAGCTCCAGATCATCCAGCCCATCATCCCCTGATACTGACCCTTCGCTGTGACTGGGGTCTGGGCAGTTATGCGAGATGATCATGTTATTATCAAGGCCTGCTTGCCAACGTGGGGGCATGTCAGGTATCATGCTCCTCTGTTGCAGGCCAGCTTGGAAGCCTTTGGAGAGGGCTTCAGCAATTAAGGCTTGGATGTCTGGGGATAGGTTGGCACCGGCGCCCTTTGCTGGTCTAAGACCGGCTGCAGTGGGGGTGAAGGTTGCTTCGGGTGGGGTGCACCTAATGTAGGCTCCAGATGTGACAGCAGGGGCCTGGAGACTCACGCTGAAGGCTAGCTGCTCAGGTGCCTGTGTCATCATAGGTAATGGGGGAGGCCCAGTGCCTGACTCTTTCCAAATAGGCCTCTCTGCCTCCAGCAAGGGTGGCGTAGGGGCAGAAGAGTTAGCTGCAGTCAGGATAGTATCAATAATGGGATTGCTGGGTAGCTCTGTGGCAGAGCTAGACTGCTGCTGTTGGGCCTTGTTAAACTGCTTCTCTAATGCATTGTGGCACTTTCTGGCATCCTTGTCCTGTGCCACCTCTCCCCTTGTGGATCTGGAGTGATAAGACTTGTTCTTATCCTCCCTGGCTTTGCTGGGGTTCTTAGCTCCTTAGGATTAGGTTTGGATTTAGAGGGGCTGTTAAACTGATCAGAGTCTGAAGAGAGCTCTAGATCAGCCATGGTAATTATTGACTGCACACACTCTCTACAGACCAGTCTGAGGAGCACTTCTGGGATCAGCTAGCTCAGTGCTGGTGGTCTCCTTGCTGCTTCTGTTCCTGAGTGCCACCTGAAAGGTTGTAGGACAGATATTAAGAGGGTTATTGTAGTTACTACAATTAAGCACCCTTGCGGGAATTCTCCCCTTTGCCTGGTTGAAGAAAAAAACAACAACATTAGAGAATCCAATCAGATGCCCAGCTGTGGTGGGAATATCTATGAATTAATCCAGGATGGGTGGCAATATTAGTAATTGGGAGGACTGCCCCTCCCAAGATGGCCGCCAGGGCTCTATTTGCACCGGGTGGTGCTATGCTTTAAAAGGGGAGTTATAACCCCCCCCAGATGACCGCCTAGCCACGTGGCTAGGAAGCATCCTTTCAGATCCATGGCGACCCGAAAAATACCCCCCTCCCCCATGGAGCTTCGCTGCCACAGGGTTGGGGTTAGAAAAGGCTTCTGAGTCCAGCCAGTTCTCTCCTGGGTCGCTACCATGGATAGAAGTGAGCGTGGGCTCGCCTGTGCAGGCCTCAGCGCTCACAAGCCTCTCTGAGGGCCCCAACAGCTTTCCCGCTGCTCGCAGGCCTCCTGGCTTCTGGGAACGCTCCCTTCACGATTTCAGGCCCATTTGATCCTTGGAGCTTGTGCAGGGCCGCGCAAGGTCTCCGGAGCCGCCTGATTTAAATTTGGCATTTTGGGATGGTGATGGCTGTACCGGCTCGCCAGCAAGCCATCACACCACCCGGTGGCTATGCAATCCTCCTAGCTGAGGATTGTTTCCCAGTGGAGATGCCCCTAGAGTGCAAAGCTCCGAAATTCATGAAGGCCCATAAATAAAAGGGTCTTACCTTTGGCAGTCAGTTCAGCTTCTTAGTAAAAGGAGAAGAAAAAAATTATAGAGGTTTGAACTGTTGGAGAATTTGGGAAGATATGCTCTGTCTAGGCAGAGTCAAGCTACAAGCGTCTCACTAGTATGACTGAGTGAACATTCAGGGGGGGTCACATGGCTGGAAGAGGCGTGATCAAGGAAAATTCCATAGAGCTACATTCAGTCATTTCCTAGCAGACGAGGAACTAACCCACAGCATTGGAGTCTCCTTTGCAGCGCGCTGGAGAATTGTCTGACTGAATTTCTTTTAAATATCATATTTCAAGGTCATAATTTGAAAATGCTAACATTATGGTTTAGTCCTAATGAAAAGCAAACAGTTTCCTTAAACTATAAAACAGCAGCATTTTGCCTATTTAATAGTACAGAGTTATATTTCAGCGTAAAGGCAACACTGATTTGTTTTTAAAAAATGTTCTCTGGCCTTTGGTTACAGAAGTATATAGGTATCCTGGTAATGTATACCGGTTAGAGTTCTAGAGTATCTATGCAAATGAAATGTTTTCTAAAGCAAGAATAAAGTTTTTACGGTCTAAAAACAAGATGGAACTTTGCTATTTTCCTTGGAATTTTGAATGTACTAGATATGCAAGTTATTTATTGCAGTACTAAGTGCTTTAAATTTATCTCTCTATTGGAATTTTGGCCACAGAAAGAAAATGCATATGGTCAAAATGCAGTGTGAGAACTGGATCATCTTTGCTTGATATTTAACAATTATATCTGGAAAGAGGATTATTTTCCTTTTCAGATGTTGACTATTTATTGTATTCTCTAAGGAAAAGGGAACATTACTGTACATAGGAATGAAGATCAATTTCACCCATACATTGACTAGAGAAGCAGCTTCAGGAAGCTTGTTTAGACACACTTGCAAATAATGGTCTGCTCTGTTGATGATTGTTTTGGATAGAAGAGAAGATAACCTATTGAGGCCTCCTGCTTCAGCGAGAAACCAAGGGCAACTAAAGGAATTGCAAAAGGAGGGGGGTGGATATGAAGGAGTGTTCTTTTTTTCCTGTCCTACTCTTTTCCTTGCTTGTCTTACATGTTTAGTTTGTAAGCTACATGCTGCTTTGGGATACTTTTGTCTAGAAGCAGATGATCTTGAGTGTCCCTTGAATGACCAGGAGCAGGAGCAGTGATCAGGAGTGCAAGGTAACTTCTTCGTTAAAGAGAAAGGAAGTTGTTAACAAACTTGTTTCTTTTCATACCCTCAGGTTGTTACTTCGTATCCCTCACTATAACTTTTATATGGTAGTAGTTGATAAACATGGTGTGGACAAAGAACGATATCCTTTTCCAGCAACCCCTGCTGAGCTCTTTGCGCTCATTGACACTTTCCCTTTGAGAAAAGAAGAGATGAAATTACAAGATGAAATTGGCCGATCTTGTCCCTGATTTTAAGACCATAGATGTTCAGTATTTTTGCTGCCTAAATTTTTCTGGTGCTACACAAAGTGTGAGATTATGAAAGTCACTGCTGTACAGAACATTTTCTTATATGTATGTATGTATGTGTTTAGGCTATGGATGTTGCAAAACTTTTCATTTAACCTATAAATTATACCTCTTTATCTTGTCAAAGATTTATTTTCTGCTGTGAAAGGTTCTTGTAATGATATTGGATTGCTTTCTTTAACCTTCCAGAATGTCAATTCCTATGTAAATGTTTTCATTTCTTTCACAGATCTTTTATTAATAAAACTTTTTTGCATTTTACAGATTAAGTATTTATATTAACTGTGTTACAAGGCTGTTTGTTTTTCATTGAGCAAAAAGGCTCCAGACTAAGTTTAAAGGAGTTTTCACTGATTTCAGTCAAACCAAATATGACTGAATAAGGATTCATCATTGTTAGGCAGTACACAAAATGTTCTCTTCTTCTGGCTATAAAGCCACATTGGGATACAGACAGTCCTCAACTTACAACCATTCATTCATTCAAAATTACAATGGTACGGAACAAAGAGACTTTCTACTTACAGCCGTTTCAGCATACCTATGATCATGCCAGGCCTTTCTACCAAGACTGTCTTGCACGGTTTAGAGAATGAGGCTTCCAAAGTTGCCCAAAGTCACTTTGCAGCAAGTTTGTTTGCATAAGTGGCAAACAAATTTGATGAATAAACAAAGCATCACAAGAGCAGGCTCCATTCTCATGATTGTTTGCAAGCCTCATTCTTCTAATTGTGGGATTTGGAGAAGGATGTTTCCAAAGAATCATGAGAATGGAGTCTGATTGGAGAATGGTGCAAGGCGGCCTTGGTAAGCAGGCCTGGTGTGGCCAGCAGCTACCACAAAACAGGACAGCTGGGCTTGGCAGAATGGTACTAGCCTACCAAGATAGAGTGTGGAACTTTAGTTTAGTTTACTTTATTATGATTGCATCTTGTACAATGAAATTAAATGCCATCTTCAGTGTACATTATAATTATAAAAATAAACACAAACACACATGCTTCACATTCTATACAATTAAATTGAAAACTCGATGTTGCATTAATATTGCACTATACAGTACAATTCAATATAGTTACTGCTCTGGGATAGAAGCCTAATTGTCCTTGTTTTTATTATTCTGTACCGTCTGCTAGATGGTAATAGTTCAAAAAATGAGTGCCCAGGATGAGATGGATCTTTAAGAATCTTTTGAACTTTCTTAAGGCAGCAGGAGCTGTAAAGCTCTTCCAAAGAGGGGAAAGGGGAACCAACGATCCTCTGGGCAATGACATTAACCCTCTGGAGTGCTGTCCTATCTGCCACTGTGCAATTGGCAAACCATACACAGGTGCAGTAAGTTAAAAAAAAAGTTTTATATTAAGAAAGGGTTTCTGATGCCGGGCAGAAATCATATCACCATTCCTGCAGTGCTAAAGGTTTGTTATATGGTGGGTAAAACCCAATAGGTTCTATTGGTAAAACCTTTTATATCAATGGTACCGTCAATTCTCTCTTTTTTTCTTTGCAGGACCTCAAAAAGCCACAAAATCTATTCTTGGGGTTGAGTGATTCTCTAAGGAAAACCTGGTAGGAAAATGAAATGTGGAAATGAGAAGGAAAATAAGAAAGATTGTTGCCAAGTGGATTTCAGCTTGTGTGACAAATGGATTCGATCCTATGTGTCAGTGTTTTTCAACTTCAGCAACCTTAAAATATGTGGACTTAAAACTCCCAGAATTGCCTAGCTAGCATGAAGTCATATAACTTAAAGTTGTTGAGATTAAAAAGAACTGCTATAGGCTGTTTGTTTGGAGCAGGTATGCAGTGTTCCTCAGTATAGAGTGAAAAATACAAATACTTCAATGGCATATCTGAGAATAAATTGTACTCTAAAGATAAAGAGCTCAGTATTACCTGGAGTAAAGTCTTCTCTACCATCTTTAGCAAGGGCCACTGCATGTTCAGATACTTCAACAGCCTCTCTCTGCACAAGCTGATGCAAACAAGCTAGAACTGCACGTCTCAATAATAGATACGAACTAGAGAGATTCACCTGAAAAGCATACACAAGAAACAAATTTAATAAACCAGATGGTATCCTTATTATTGGTATTCAGAGGCACGCTCAACAGTAACTGTTCGGATTTTTAACTTTGAATTAGCTCTTGGTTAGACTTGACAGAAGATTCCCTGCTCTAGGTAGTTCTCGACTTACAGCCATTCATTTAGTGACAGTTTGCCATTTTCAATGGCACTGAAAAAATAACTTATGACCGCTTTTCGCAGTCATAACTTATGACTATTAAAGCATTCCCAGAATCATGTGATCAAAATTGAAGCACTTGGGCAACTGGCATGTATTTATGACGGTTGTGCTGTACTGGGCTCATTTGTACAACCAAATGACCCCAGGACAACCAAAATCAATGGGGAAAGCCATTTTTGCTTAACAACTATATGATTCACTTAACAACGTCAATTGTGACCAAAAAAGGTTGTAAAATGGGGCAGATCTTATTTGACAACTGAATTGCTTAGCAATGAAAATTTGGGGCTCAATTGTGGTTGTAATTCAAAGACTACCTGTATCCTACAACCTTCAATGCATAGAAGTACAATGTCTTAAAGAAGTAACTCAAAAGTATTTACATGTTTATGCTCCAGATTTTAAACTGAACTTAGCATCACTGGCTCTACTTTATTTGTTTTAGCCCTTACACAGTGGGAGGCAGGTGATATAAAGTTTACCTAATGGGTCTTTTTACCTTGGGATCCACTTGTTCCTTCCTCACCAGTATCACACCTTACAACACCTCCCCTTCTATTTTATCATACTCCCTTCTCCAAATCTCTCCTTGTCATAAGAGAACCAAAAAGTATTCTGTCCTTCCTTTTACCTCCATTTCTTTATTAGCTTGAGCTGACAAGAAACGTTGCTTTCAAGCACGTCTTCTACTCACCAACCTCCTTTTGACAAAGAAGATCAGAAAGTAGGGGCATTTTCATGGTTTTTTTAAAATTAATCAGGAAACTTCCCATTCCAGAACACTTTTTCTCATGCTTGGGAATCTTTTGTTTCTTTTACAAATGACAAAATTGTCTCCTCCTCTCTCCTAAAAAGAGTCTCTTTCCTCCTGAGAACTGCTGGAAAGGTGGCAACTTGGACGTATGAAGAAATTAGCAATGGGACAGTTGGAAGAGATATAACCCATGGGTATTATTTTCTGCCTTCAAAGAGTGTGACATGTTTGGATGGCTCTTCTAATGAAGCAAACCATTTCAGGTTGTCCGTCCTATGCTGAGAGTCCAAAATATGTTCTACCTTCCTCCCAGAGAAAGGCATGCAGGGCAAAAGCACCCAATATACAAGGTGGGGTGGGGTGGGGTAGACATTTCAGGGCGATTAGGGGATCCTGGTAAACAGTTTAATTGTGCCTAGAAACTATGGCAAAAAGTCCACAGGATTGACTGAGAAGAAACCACAGCAGCCTGCCTTAGGTCATTACGTACCAAGAAGAAAACTGGATGAAAGCCAGATGTGAGTTTCAGCAGAAGACAGACACTTGTAAGAGGCCTTAGCATAATGTAGTTGGTCCTTACAGAGTTGATTGAGCAGCTTAAAGTTTATTGAGAACATACAAGCAAAGCCTTGCATTGAGAAGTAATTTTTAATAGGTACAAATAGCTAGAGATACGGAAACAGCTGATTCAAGGTCTGAACTGAATTACTCTATGTAAACTCAGCCAATAAAAACATCAGGCAATTTACTTGCTAGTGGTTTAGATAACAACAATAGTATTAATGTAAAGTGGCTTTTGTCCTGTTTCTCCCCCCTCCCCCCATCCCGCTGTAGATGATAGGCAGAGGTGGGATTTTACATCTAGCATTCCATTAAATCTTCCCAAAAACTTGCTGTGAACTGTGGACTTCTGACAGAAAAGAATTGATTTGACAAACCACAGAACAAACCACTATGTTCTGGAAATGTTGTCATGTTGTCTTGGAAAAGGAAGGGAAGGTCTTCCCATGCTGGAGGAAGCCAGATCTATTAACAGCTAGCAATACTCTGTAAAGACTTGAGGCTGCTGATATTTAAGGAGCACCCTGAGCTTGGCATTATCACTACAGCAATGACAAACGGAGATGGCCTTTGTGGATTCCAGTTCTAGAACTCGTCTGATTCTCTTTTGCAGTTCTTTTAGATGCTGTCTGCTTATATAGTAGTCCCTGGCTTATGGCCACGATTGAGCCCAACATTTCTGTTGTTAAGCAAGACACTTGTTAAGTGAGTTTTGCCCCATTTGATGACCTTTCTTGCCACAGTTGTTAAGTGAATCACAGCAATTCTTATATTAGTAACATGGTTAAGTGAATCTGGCTTCCCCATTGACTTTGCTTGTCAGAAGATTGCAAAAGGTGATCATATGACTCTGGGACACTGCAGTTGTCAAAAATATGAACCAGTTGCCAAGTGTTTGAATTTTTATCACATGACCAATGCTGCAGTGGTCGTTAAGTGTGAAAAATGGTCATGTCGTTTTTTTCCAGTGTTGTTGAAACTTTGAACAGTCACTAAATAAATGGCTGTAATTGAGGACTACCTTGTATATGTATGAAAGGGGTGGATGGGGTGAATTTACTACCAGTTGTAGATGAACAGCTGTGTTGTCTAAGAGTGTTGCAAGATGTTGAGCATCAGCAGTCAGTCATTTAACATAAATTTAAAAAGTCAGAATTATGTCATCATTTTCCAACCCTGGTTCTTCAGTCATTATGCGTCCGAAGATATTAAAATGAGATATTGAAAATATCACTGAAAGCATGAAGATTCTCCTCAGTCCTACTTATGCATTAAAAATATGCACAATGGTTGAAAAATACAATTGCATACTTTTGCTCTCAAATACATTAATCATCCCAGAGTAATGAATAGGAAGAGATTTTTGGAAAAGGTGTGGTTAGAGCATGAAAGTGATAAAGACAAATGAAGGCTACATAAGGAGACATGAAGGCTACCCAAATCTTAAAAACTAATTAATCATCAACCTTCAACTACAGCTTAGAAAAAAAGTCAACATTACATTTGCAAGCAGTTGGGGAGGGGAAACTCCTACTTTACTGTATGGATGCAGAACTGAAGACTCTGAAATTAGTGATTACCAAATACAGAAAACTAATGAAAAGCAAGAGAACAATGTCTTGCAGTGGTCAAAAGTGACTGAAAGCAATTATAGAATCTAGATGACGATAAAGAGCAAGAGAGCAACATAAACTTTTTGGCTGGCATCAAGGAAGAGTTTTGTTGCTGGGAAGACAAAATCATCAAACCAGGTTACTTTATTGGTTTTTAGGGCTTGTTTTGATGCTATCTTTTACTGATTCCTCCTCTGAACTTGAAGTTCCATCTCATTACCCCAATTTACACACTCATTAGGAGATAATCACAGAGAAGCAACATGCCTCCAAGAATAAATTAAAATTGAAAGGTTCCTTTCTTCCAATAAATGTTATTCATTTCTCATGTGCTAAAAATAAAAGCTAAGCACGATGTAGTTAGTTTTCTCATGTACTATTAAATGCTTAAATAAGTAACATTAATTGAAGTTGCCTTTTTTCATGTATGAGTGTGTGTGTTTTGCCCTCATATGGTAAACTTTTGAGTTAACGAATGTTCAAATTTAATAGACACCCTCTGTTAAACAAGTTTTACTTTAATACGCAGTTCATGAAAATTACGTTTATAATTGGTGTCGAAAAGAAAAAAAAATCCTAACAAAGGATACAGTATGTATCAAAATACATCGCAGGACAACAAAAACACTGCTAATTAGATTCATTAGATTGCCTAATGTTACTGTGTTAACATTACTTTCAACATTTATTAATTTATCAAATAATTTATCAAAAAGAATGATTTTATTTAATTAATTTAAATGTGCTAATGCTATTCTTATTTTCTTTATTTCTTCAATACCATTTATATATCACTCACATTTAAAATGCTCTAAGTGGTGTACCAGATCATTACAGGATCATTACAGGATCATTAGAGGATTCCCCCACAAGTCCTCATATTGGGCCAGAACTCTGATGTAATATCAGAGTTTCCAACCATTTTTGAAATGCCAGAAAAGAAGGGGCCAGGTGTACTTTGGGGGGTAGGGGGGAAGAGTTAGTGTATTCTATAACAAGGACCGCTACTGAGAACTGCCCTCTTGTCTGCCCTACCTGCCCTTATGACAATTATGTAATAAATCCTCAGGAACACTCCTGTGGAACTCCATTTTCTATCTAAACAATATTAAATGACCACTCTTCAGGATTGAATCTAGGTGCTGAAAATGATAATGGAGGAAACAACTAATGAATAGGATACTATTGCTATTAGTTTTCTTTTTGATGTGCAAGAGTCAAAAATGAATAACTTTAAGGTGAGTTGTCTCATGCAAAGGTTGGACAACAGGCAATAACCAGTGTTGGTTATTGAAAAATCGTTAGCGTGAAAGAGAGGCAAAAGAAGTTAAGAACAGGCTCTAAGAGGAGGTATGGCAGAATCACAATTTGATAACCAAATGAATTATGATTTAATTTTTCATATTCTGTTACATGCACTTTAATGTAAAGAAGTTAACAGGTAGAAAAAATATGTTCTCACATTTCTAAAAAACTGAAATATACCAATAAGCTCAACATTAACAATTTAAATACACAGATAAATATTGTATACATATATTCAAGCTGATGTTTCACTGTGTTGAGATTTAGGCATGCTTTTTAAAAAGATTCTCTGCTTTTACATAAAAAAGCCAGAACACATAAAGCTCAACTGCAAGACAATGCAAAATGCACATTTCCAATTTATTCCATTCTTCATCTTTTAAAAAGATAAAAAAAGCAAAAAAGTAACACAGAAAAAGCAAGCAATACAGACAAATTATACACACAGACAGACAATCGAAACTCACTCCTTTTGCACTTAATATGCTATGTTAAAATAATGCAAAAATAAATTACACACAAAGTTTGAATGCCAGTTACAGTAAAAAGATGTTAAGAGAGAATTTAGTTCAGCTCAAACAACACATCACTCAACATGCTAAAAATATTTTATTTTTCATTAATGGTTAACTATAGAAATAAAGGAAGAAATTAAAATATATATACACACAGAGAGAGACTGAAAATTGCTGATGTGTTAACAATGCACAAAGACCTACCAACACAGAATTTTCCAACAAGATCTCCTGCACAAAAACAAATGATAATCCAGTCATGATAAAAAGCTAGATATTAGAATCAAGTGATCCTTACTTCACAATACAAAATAAATTCACTGCATTACTTTATTACAATAATGCAGTAATAAAATATTTGCTTATTATTGCTTTATCACTTAATATTTTATTTAAAATTAAGAATGATATTATAATAGTTGATCAAAGCCAAATATTAAGTACTAATATGAAACCATACTGGAAACTAGCTATATGTAATTTTTGTTTAATATTAAAAATGTAAATCACCCTATGATGAAAATTCATTGGTCTCAGATCTAAAAGGGCCAATTTCGCATCAGCAGTGGCAGATTTAGAGCCAGGTGGAAACAATATACTGTAATAAATATCTGTAATGTTGGATAATACATTCAAAAGTATTTAATACTGACTGTTATACCTTTTCACAATCAAAACCAGAACTAAACAAATAGCCTCATCATCATGAAGTTTAGTAGAAAAATATGATTACCTTTCGAAAGGCTTATCATAAAATCACTAATAGAATTTCCCCCCTCAATTTAACTTCAGAATTAGTTCATATTAAGGAGCACTAATTTCAGAATATCAATGTTTTAAATGGCAGAGATTGCAAAAGTATTCACTATTGGGCTCCATGCTAGCATAGGCAATACAGGTAATCCTCGACTTACGACCATTTGTTTAGTGACCGTTCAAAGTTACAACGGCAATGAAAAAAGTGATTTATGAGCATTTTTCACACTTACGACTCTTGCAGCATCCCATAGTCACATGATCAAAATTCATACACTTGGCAAATGACTCGTGTTTATGACGGTTGCAATGTTCCCGGGTAATGTGATCCCTTTTTGCAACTTTTGGACAAGCAAAGTCAATGAGAAAACCAGATTCACTTAACAACTGTGTTACTAACTGCAGTGATTCACTTAACAACAGTGGAAGAAAGATCATAAAATGGGGCAAAACTCACTTAATAGCTGTCCTGCTTAGCAACAGAAATTTTGGGCTCAATTGTGGTCATAAGTCAAGGACTACCTGTATTATTTTCAAACCACTTTCAAGATCATCCCTTGCATTCCCCCATAGGATTATACAGATATATCAACACTTTGATAATATTTTCCTTCTGCTATCCATACAGGGCAACTTTTTATACAAAAAACAAATGTATACTAGATATCAAAACACCCTTTTAAAGAAATGAGCGAGTGAATGTTTTATCTCCCAGACTTAAATCTGTTAATAATTTATATTTTACCATACCTATCCCCTGCTACTTCCCCCAAAAACTTCACAGGGAGGCTGTTGTATGAATTTGCTGAATTATAATTACGGTTTGGTCTAATGGTTAAAGGCATCAGGCCTTTAAAGCAAGAGATTTCAAGTCTTGCCTTAGCCATGAAAGCCAGCTGGGTGACTCTGGACCAGTCACTCTCTTTCAGCCCAACCCACCTCACAAGGTTGTTATTATGGGGAAAATAGAAGGAGGAAGGTGTGTTGGATAGGTTCATCTCCTGGAGTTATTTGTAAAAAATAATGGAGGCAAGATAGAAATAAATAAATAAATAAAACATAAACATATTCCATGTCTGGCAATTTCTATTTAGAAAATATATTTTCTTAGAGATATCTGAACTTCAGTGAAAAAGACAGAATTCTTGATCTTTTTTTCCCCTTCTTCTTCTCTCTCTCTACTCATGAGGCTGATACAAAATGTCCTTCACCAATTGGTAAATTAATTCAAGAAGTGGAACTGGGAAAAAAAGCATTTCAACAACCAACCATTTCACACCAAGAGGTGTGCTTAAGTGAAAATTCACACACTGCTTGGTGGAGAGGAACTGCTTTAAAAAGTTCGTAATGAGGCACCGAAAAGTGACTTTCTCTTCTTCCCACTGCACTTATGCATATGTGTATGATTGTGTGTGTATGTGGGAGAGACAGAGAGAGAAGAGGAGAAGGAAACAACATAGAAACGAATGGTCAGTTAGCAGATCAGTCAAGTAGCTATGGTAACTTCCTGCTTTTTAACCAGCAGAGAATAATAATCCTGCTAGGTGCATTTTCTTCCATTTGTTCTACTCCTACCTAAACTAGCTGATCTGTTAAAAGCCTACCCTTGTCCTTAGGCAAAAAGGAAACAGTCATTTTCATATGGAATATCATAAAGAATTATATTCCTTCTCTTTCAGAATACTTTCCCCTACTCCCCCTACCTTCCCCCTCAATGCACTGAACTAATTTGGTTCATTAAACTAGAAAACAAGACTCATATATGTTTTACATGCACACGCACACACAAACCACACTATAGACATCTGTAAAGTAGAGGGTCATTTTGTGATACTGTACTAAAATCAATCATAAGACTTGGCTAATATAAAGTTTATATTCATATTTCTGAAAGCAATGGATTTGAATTTGGTACACAAACTGCTTTTCTTTGAAACACTAATTTGAATATTCTGATTCTAAAGTTGCAAATGACACTGAAAAAAGGTTTGTAACGTACCTATATAACTACATAGTCGTATAGTTGTGTGATTATATACTTACACAAAGGCACTTGACAAGACTAGACAGGTTTACATGATGAGGAGCAAACATGTGAAGCTGCTGAAGGCAAGAGATAGCTTGAGCTTGGACAAGGCAGTCAGGGTTATCCTGCATCACTGCACAGCCAAGGAGACAGGATGCCCTTAAGGCTGAGACTGCAGCACTGCTGCCTACACATAAGGCAAATAAGGGGGAAAATATGTTGCTCCTTTTATCACTTTCTTCATTCGTCAAATAACATTTTAAAACAAATAAAAACCAAACTACAATAAACACATTTCTCAAATTATTAACATTTGTTTTTAAACTCTACTTAGGTCATGTTTTAATAAAAATATACATTTATTTCCACAGCAATTATTCAGCTATTATATAGAAGGATATCCAAAGAAGAGAATATATGTAGTTAAGGATTGAATTGTG
>JANHFK010002069.1:51755-62700 GCA_036250565.1 Sibynophis collaris | reverse complement strand
GACAATGTGATTGTCTGGATTTGTTTTCTCATTTTGTCTCTCATAGTTGAGGTCTACCTATGATGACAATTACAGGCGTCTCTCATCTTTTTAAGTGGGAGAACTTGCACAATTGGTGGCTGACTAAATACTTTTTTGCCCCACTGTAGGTAGGTAGGTAAAGAGAGAGAGAGAGAGAGAGAGAGCACAGACAGACAGACATTTTAAAATGAATCAATGTACTTTTGCTGTTAGAGAACAGTAATGATAAATTTGACATTGACCAAGAAAAGCACAGGTTTTTGTATTCCATAAACATGTGAAGCAAACAAGATTTGCAGGCTTTTAATGCTTTAAAAACCTGAAAAACATGTTTAATCCAAATGAACAGACCCTTTCCCTTACTGTAATGTGACTCTTTATGGCTGAGAACAGCTTTGTTATGCTTTCCATGATTTTATTAGAGTCTCCTGTGTTGCTGGATGCTTAAAAGACCTAGTCTTAGACCAACAGGGCAAATGTTTCCCTTATATTTGCCAATTTATAGGTATAGATGCTAATTTAGAGTCATTTCCAAAACCGATTTTAATTTGATGCTACCTAATACCTAAATTAGATCATCCAAACAATGGTTTCCTTCCAAATAACCCAGGTGAATGTCTCTCGTTCAAATTGAAATTTGCTGCTCAGAAGCTCAATGTGTCTGCCACACTTAATGTTTCTGTATCATGACCAGCTTTTATTGCTGCTAATTGTCACGGCTATGTTTTTCAGTAATACCTCAAATAAATACAAATGAAGGATCAGTTATGCTTTTGTAACAAAAACAAACGTCTTCTGGTAATCCTGCCTCTAACCTCAAATATGCCTGTATTTTTCTAATTTTCTGAACAATTAGTGTGGCAGAAAATAGCAAGTTAAATAAGACCAATTAACATTCAGAAGCATTTGTTCTGTGGTCGGCCAGCCCTAGTTGTGTTGCATAAACTGTAGTCAGCCCTAATTGGATCTCTAATGTCACCTTGAGATTTGAGTGTGGGTGACCATACTCATCTATTGTTTTTATTTTCTCTGGTCTTGCCCTATTCACCATGAGTGAGGATTTTCAATCCACATGGAAACAAGCAGTAACAACTAACATCTGAATTCTCCTACTCGTCATGGGATATGATCAGGCCAAAACACTTATCAAATTATCTTACAGCAGGCACAGAGAACCTACTGACTCTAGCCAGGACTCCATCCTTTATTGCGAACAGGTACTCTGCCTCCCCTATGGAATAGCTAACTAAAACGCGAAGTACTTAAACACAGGAAGGTGTTTATGGAGCATGATATCACGCCAAAGTTGTCTTTGAAGGTCATTACAAGAAGATTCCTTACCTGATAGATAAGGTAATGCTCCTGTCACTGAAAGTAATTTGATAGTATGTTCTGGTTTTCTCACATTCAGAAGGACTTACTATATCACACACAATTGTGAACTAGAAACAAAAATTCCCTATACAACTAGTCCTTGACTAATGACTATAATGGAGCCTGCCCATTACGGTCATAAGTCATGACAGGGTAAACCCTGGACACAAGGAACAAAGGGCGTGTGCTTTTCCAATGCCTGTACAGGTAGTCCTCGACTTACAATTGTTCACTTAGTGACTGTTACAACAGCACTGAAAAAAAGCGATTTATGACCATTTTTCACACTTAGGACCGTTGCAGCATCCCCATGATCATGTGATCAAAATTCAGATGCTCGGCAGCGGGTTCATATTTATGACCTTTGCTGTGTCCCTTTTGTGACCTTCTATCAAACCAAGTCAATGGGGAAACCAGATATACTTAACAACTGTGTTACTAATTTAACAACAGCAGTGATTCACTTAACAAATGTGGCAAGAAAAGTCGTAAAATGGGGTAAAATTCACTTAACAAATGTCTCACTTAGCAACATAAATTTTGGACTCAGTTGTGGTCGTAAGTTGAGAACTAACTCTACTACTACAAAGACATTTGTTTAGCCTCATCTCACCATTACTGAATAAATACCTTGGGTGCCCAGGATAATTTTAAAACATCCTATTGCTTTCAGATACCAGCCCTGCTACACCCTTCAGTGTTGCCAGGTTCTGTACAGCAGTGGTTCAGAATTCTTCAGATTATGACCTTAACTGTACCTAGATATAGTCTTCCATATACTAACTTTTTCTACTTCTTCTATACCCATCTAATGCTTCTGCTCCTTATTTTGGATTCTTGCTTTTAGTTTTCATGTGTCTTATATCTTATAACTATTTATTTCTACACAATGCAGGTAGTCCTTGACTTACAATGAGTCCTTAATGCCAGACTACATTTATATGGCTGTTTACTGGGTCCCATGGGTACATGACTTACATTTACAATGGGTTGTTTTTTTTGCTGAAAACCAATGTTTACAAGCAAAGATGGATCTGCTTAATGACTGTGGCATTTGCTTTACAACCATGGTGTTTGCTTAATGACGGGTTACCTGGTTTACCCTGTCATGATTTATGACCGTAATGGGCAGGCTCCATTATAGTCATTAGTCAAGGACTAGTTGTATAGGGAATTTTTGTTTCTAGTTCACAATTGTGTGTGATATAGTAAGTCCTTCTGAATGTGAGACAACCAGAACATACTATCAACTCACTTTCAAATATTGTATATTGGTGTCAATTCTGATGGTGTCAATTCCTTAGAATCTTACACTCAAAATGAATAAATGCAATTAGTAACTAATAATCTGTGACAGCATCAAAAAATTAATAAGCATGCAATGTCATCCTGCAAATTTCCTGTTGATGTTTTTATCTCAGAATGTCTTATGCAAGGATATTGATCATTTGCTCACTTTGCTCTCCCCACCTACCTGCCTCTGGCATCAACAGCATTTAGTGTAACTACTGCTTATTTAGTATTATTAAGAGTATGCTGTCAGCATTCCAAGTAATGCAACCATTGAAAGCAGAACTTCGAGGCAGGTAGATTCTTCAAAGAACAATTTATTGGCTATATCATATTGGCACAACTGGTGAAAACTGACTCTGAAAGCTCCTGCGGCTTTCACCTGATTAAAAAGTAAAAGTTCCCCCTTCCCCCAAGTCATCAGTCACATTGTCCAATAGACAATGGTTGCAACCAAGGCTGGTTGCTTGGTTACTCCACTCCTCCACTCCTCCTCTTCCCAGTCACCTGTTGGAATGTCCTTGGTCCCCACAGGAAAATGTTTTGTTTTGATTACAAACCCCCAGCTATTTATCTTCCCCTCTCCCTGTCCCTTCTTCCTTGTGGCAACTCTGAAGCCTCAAAGATGGCCTCAGTCAGGTTCGCTTCAGGGTTGACATACACAATTATAAAAGTGGGCCAGTAAAAGCCCACTGATTTCCCTGCATAAATCAACCATGATGTAACAGCTTTATTTTTGTTCAGGTACAAACATTCAAGTGATAATTTGAGAAGCTTATCCAAAAGGAGAAACAGTCTTGAAGAAGAAGAAAAAATAAGAATGTTTATTAATATAACGATTCTCTGTGGTCAGTTGGGGCTACCTTCATAATTTAAAAAGGCAGAATATTTTTAATGATGCATTTTATATCCTTCCTTGTTTTACTCACATATTGAATTTCATTGGGAATGACATTTAAATATTGCCAAGCACTGACAGTACTTGAAACTTTTTAAATCCTAATTTTACAGGGACAGTCCTGATTTTGGGGAAGGAAGATAATTCTTCCTAATGGGAGTGCCCAAGATAGGGTGGGCAGAACAGTATGGGAACAGATAGCAATGGAAATGATGCCTTTCTATTACTCATCAAATCTTGGAGTACCTTATGGTAGAAGGTAACATGGGAATGAAAGTATTCCATCATCCATTTCCTGACTGATTGATTAGGGCTACCAGTACTACTTTGCAGAAATAGAGAATAAGAAGCAAAGTTAGTGTTCCTGTATCTCTTTGTTGACAACTAATGGATTTTTTTGCAGACCAGGTCTGATAACCCTATGATGGAGAGAGAGATTTATTGATTGTGAGTCATTTATTAAATTAGTTTGACCTGGAAATCATTTTGCACAGAGCATAGGAGCACAACAGGGAATAGGGATGTTTGGAACGATTTAAGTTGCTTTGTTCCAGAAAAGCTTTGTGCCCTTTTTTTTCTGATAATTTTTGATCAGGACTGCAGAAAGCATTGTGTGTAGTTTTTGTTTCTCTATCTTTTCTGTTCTTCTGTTCCTTGCATTTATATCCCGACTCCTCCTCCTCCTTTCCCATCTGAAATATTTTGTAGAGGTAGTTTTCGTTTAACAACCATATGTTCAGTGATGGTTCAAAGTTATGGCAATACTGAAGGAATGGTAGTTACACCCATTTCCTAAAGTTGTTGGGTGCCCACAATCACCTGATCAAACTTCAGGGCATTTGGTAAACTGCCTGCTCTTATAACAGTAGGGGCACTTCAGCTCCCCCCATCTGCCTATACTCTCCACCCCTGCCCTTTTTGCCTTCCTATACTCACGGCCTGCCGCCCTGCTGCCTCCAGCTGAACTTCGCCATCTTCAATTGGGGATTGGTGGAATTGCTGTCACTAAGTGATGGAGTCATGTGATGTCACGCTTTATGCCACCTTGTGTAACGATGTGAATTCCAGTCCCAATTTCTGTTGCATCTTGAGAACTGCCTATATGCTGATTTCTTGATGTTATATTTACACAATTTGAAAAACAAATACAACCAATCTAAATTTGGTATTATGGGAAGAAGCCTACAAACATATGCACAGACTCAGCACGTTGTACAGACATTGGACATCTCCTGTGACCGCTGCTAGTAAAGGAGTTGGAAAGAATTCTAGCAATCATGTTCTATGTGTCTTTCCTATATTGTTATATTTTGCATAAATACTTATTTATGAATGTATTGAAACACAGTGGTTTTTAAATTGATGGTATTTACCAAGAGGGTAATTTAAGCCTATCCGATAGGAAATGACAAGACTGAGCTTGAGGGAGTGGTCAAATGCATCCTAAGTCAGGAGTCTCTGTACACCCACAAGAGACCTAAGTCCAGCCCACCTTGAATGCCTGTCTTATCTCTTGCTCATTTCCCTTGACCATCAGTTGATCAGATTCTTGTAGAGAGCTTAAGCTTGCAATAAATCTATATACTCATTTGAACTGCCTGAATCTCCTGATTTCCCCTGCGCTTGACATATCCTAAGGCAATGGAACAATTTATAATTGCTTATTTAAACCCCTGTCCTAGCAGATGAATTTTATATATACTTATTCAAAGTTATTTATTATTTCAGAAAAAGAATTTTTATTATTATTTATTTAATTATTTCAAAGAAGGAGAAGAAGTAAAACACAGAAAAATAGGTCTCGTTTTTACTAAAGAAAGCTAGCCACATAGTTATTTATGTTAAATTATACAATTATATTAACATGTACAGTATGTCAGACAATAGGAAGGACAAAGGGAGTTTAATATACAAAATGATATATGCAGTTCAAACTTCTAAATCATCTTTAAACTGAGATTCCTGGCAATTCAGATAGCGAAAGAAATACTAGTTTCCAGACTGTTACAATTCCTGATTGATACTTTTCTGGTATCTTTTTTTCCCCTTGCAACCATGAAATTTTGCTGTAGCCACTTTCATTATTCTTCTGTTAATTTCAAAACTATTATTATATAATTCGAAAGAACCAAAACCTTCTACCAAAACCAATGAATTTTCCGGAATAAAATTGATACACGAGATATTTTATGTTTAGAAGACATTATAGCATGCAACTATATCATATGAACTGACGTTGTATTTAAGCACTTCACTAATAATTATTGAATTGAGCAATTTATTTCTGCAAATAATCTACTGAATGTGCCTAACGAATGCAAAATAGCAATGTTGTTCAATTCATTAGAATTTTAAATCTATCCAAATATGATTTTAAAAGTCCATGATCTTCCACTGACTTGTGCCTGTGTATTTTGAACTGAGACCCAAATAACAAAATTAAGACGTGTAAAATCTTCCTTTCAATTGTCACATTAATCTGGTATAAATGCAGATCACAGTGGAGTACTTTGAAAAGCAGACTAAATGACATTATTGAGCATCCTTACCACAAGCAATCTATAGGACTTTAAACATCTACCATGTTCTTTGCTGCAAAATATAGATATGACAAATGCCCTGCAAAATATTAAATGATAAATAATAGCAAATAATTCTATTTGTATCTTCTTTCTTAACAGAATCTCCTCAGTTGCCTTTATCTTGCTACTGAAAACATTTTTTTAACTGACCCAAATCCAACAGTAATTCTATGTTTTTGGACATAATTAGTGGTTGTGGATGAGAATGTACTTCCTATGTATCCTTTGTGTGTCTAAATTAATTCTGCAGTGGACACTGACTGAGCATGAATCACTTTATTGTGTTAAGCTACTGGAATTTTGGTGAATTTTCAGATGCCTTGCTTTAATAAGTAGCTGTTCGAGAAAATATAATTAAAACGTTGCTGTGGTTAATGTGCACAATTTTTCCTCTTTGAAGAATATGTATAATGATGTGCATTTTCCTTCCACAGACAAAAGCAGTTGGGTTGCTTGATGCAGATATATATGGGCCGTCCATACCAAAAATGATGAATCTGAAAGGAAATCCAGAAGTGACATCAAGTAAGTCAGCCTGGATATCACAGTTTTTCCAGAAACTGAAGCTATTTTTTATTTTATTTTTTTTGGTACAGGTAATCGTGGACTTAAAACCAATGTTCAAAATCACAACAGCACTGAAAAAAGAGACTTAAAGCTATTTTCCACACATCTAATTGTTGCAGCATCCTCATGATCATACAATCAAAATTCAGACGCTTGACAACCGGTTGATATTTATGACAGTTGCAGTGGTGGGATTTCAATAACTTAACAACTGGTTCTCTGGCTGAGGAGGCGTGGCCGGTTGGTCATGTGACTGGATGGGTGACGTCACTCATCACACCCAGCCCCGCCTCCCAGCCACTTGCCTCAAAGGCAGAGGTAGGGATCAGCTGGTTGGGGCTAATCCCACCGCTGACTGGCCCCACCCCAGCCCATTTTTCAGCCTGTTTTTTTACTGTTTTCATGCCATTTTGGGGGGCGTGTTCCATCCATTTTGGGGGCATTTTGGGGCTGTTTTTTTGGGCCATATTCAGGCTGTTTTTCATGCTGGTTTTGGCCCCCAAAATGCCCCCCAAAACAGGCCAAAAAAATGAGCGGGGGCAGGGCCAGCCAGTGGTGGGATTTGGCGGTTTGCTGAACTGCACAGAATCTTAACTACCAGTTTGCCCGAACCAGTGCGAACCAGCAGCAGCCCACCTCTGGTCCCGGGGTCATGTGATCCCTTTTTGTAACCTTCTGGTAAACAAAATCAATGGGGAAGCCAGATTCACTTAACCTCCATGTTACTAACTTAATGTCTGTGAAGATTCTCAGTCATCCAGGTTATGGTTGTGCCAAAGGTGCTTTTTTTTCAAAAGATGTCTGGACTTTTTTTGTTTTTGTTAAAGACATTTTACTTCTCATCCAAAAGACTTCAGGTCAGAACTGAAGAAGCTTCTTGGATGAGAAGCGAAATGTCCTCAAGCAAAAACAAAGTCCAGTTGCCTTTTGAAAAAAAGCACCTTTGGGATTACTAATTTAACAAATGCAGTGATTCACTTAACAACTGTGGTAAGAAAGGTCATTAAAAGGGATAAAAGTCACTTAACAACTGTCTCACTTAGTAACAGAAATTTTGGGCTCAATTGTAGTCATAAGTCGAGGACTACCTGTAAACTGCTCTGGAAGGTCATACTTAAAGTTACTGATAAGCAAATAATTGAATCTATAAACCTATTGTTTGTCATGAGAATCAGTTTCTGATGTTAGGATTTGCCTAACTTCCTGGAGTACGTACACAGTTCTGAGTTGTCCTGCACTGTTTATGCTTCTTAAATACATCAGACTGGGAGGTGCATCTTACAACCAAATAATGAAGTTATGAAGAGAACCACATAAAGAAGGAGACTTCAGGTTTCTTTTGTTGATTGCTGAAAGAGGGCCAGGAGAAAGATGCTAAATTATACAGTACATACCTAGTTTGTACTGAGGAGAGTACTTTTGTACTTTCTTGTACTTTTTTATATGTTTGTACTTTTGTTCTGTACAGAAAGAAAACAAATAATTGCTTATTTATTGTGTGTTGAAGTATTTACAAGAGAGTGCCTTCAAGGTAGTTCAGGTTTCCATGGTTCTGATGTAAGCAGATGGAGATTCCTCAGCAAACCAGATCTTTTTGATAGATATTTAAAGAATAACAACAACAACAACAACTAAATAGCAGGTTTAAAACTAAACTAACAATTGTGGGAAATGGGGGAGGGTGAAGTTATCACTTGCAGTGCTTTTCTATTTTCCATCACAGAGATTTTGCTAACTGTCCAAGCATTTATCTCTTGGATTTTCAAGAAAAAAAAATAGTGGGACTAACATTTTCAAGATTTTTTTTTACACAATGGTAGCTTGTTTTAATTTACCGACAGAGAATAGTACAGGCCCTCAATGGAACTGTCCCTGGCTCTCACCAGTACTGAATAGCTTTTGCCCCCTTTACTGGAATAATATACTGTCTGTTAAAACACCCTTTACACTAATGTTTCTGGGTCTTTTTTTAACAGAGGCTTACTAGATAAAAACGTGTGGCCAGTAGTAGGTGTAATGTTGCTTTATTTTCAGGTACATCAAAGCCTGAAATTATGGTACAAGATTTTTGGGGTTCCACAAGGTAGATTGTAATTTAAGCCACTTCATATGTTCGGTGGTAATTGTTTAGCCTATGAGTTTAAGGGAATCTAGAGAAATGTGAACTCTTACATTAACCACCAATGATTTTTCTAATAAGACTTTGAAGTAAGTTTCTGCTTATTTTAATAGGATGAGCAATTAGGTCATTTATTAGACTTTTATCCTGTCTTTGCATTCAGGAGCTCCAGGCAATGGTATTTTCCCCGCAACAATAACTCTGGAAGATGGATTGAGATAGTAGTTTAGTCTCAGATCAATCAGTGGATTTTGATGGCTGAGGGTGGAATAGGACATTTGTCTTCCTGCTCTGAACCCCAAACTACCATACATATCATGAGCTCTCACAAAACATACACATTACCCTTCAAAGATGGGTCTCTTTAGGAATATGCAAAAATGAAGAATGTGTTTGTTTTCCAATTGGGAATTTAACTGTTACAGACTCAGCACATTTCTAACAGAGAGGTAGTCTGACACTGCCAAATGTGCTGGAAGAAAAGAACAATCCTAGATAAACAGGAAAAATTGAAACATTTGGAAACTTTTCTTTGCTGAGATTTTTTAAAAAGCACTATAGTACTGAAAATTCTAATTGTTTGAAAGTGGAAAGGGAGAGGCTATTTCTATCCTTCTGTAGAAGCTGAATTTGCTTATTGAGTATAAAAATTAGTAATACTTAGTCATACTCTTCAGTTTTATGCCTGCAATATGTTACTGTAATTCACATCTCATAAAGTCTGTGCAGCTGTTATTGTAGTAGGAATACAGAGGAAAAATTCCATTATCATTTTGTTTGTCATGATAATCTTGTATGCTCTCTCTGCTCCAGTCTTCTTTTTAAATTTCTGTATGACCGAGTAACTGCATTGAAATATAATTTGAGACTATGGTTATTAATATAGATAATTGTGAAAAGTAGGAACTGCAGCAGTCTCTTAAAAATCAAAAGTTCAATTTAGACATTTAAAACTGTTAATTACAATTTTATGTGTACTCATTTCACATACATACACTGCTATCCAGGATGAGGCCATACTTTAGCAGAGAACAAGCTGTATATTCAAGATATTTTCCAGGATTTATGTTATAGTTCTAATTCCTGCGAGAGAAGTAACTTTTATTGAATTGTGGTTGTCTCTTCACCACTGGAATCACACTTGAAATTATTTCAAGCAAAGTACTAGCTGTTTCATCAATGTTCTCTTCTATTCTTTGCTTTTCAGGCTTTCTTTGCAATGGAACTTGAGTAAAGAATGTAACCATTTTTGTGACATTCTATTTAATATTTCTTTTATGCGCAATTACCTATTTTCTGTCTCTATACATAATAACTTTAAATGAAAGGCTATGAAGTTTTCTAGTCTTGCTGTTGTCTCTGTGGGAATGCAAAAGGACTATTATCATCTTAAATTATACTAATATCCCTAAATATTTCCTAAAATATCTATTAGATGTTTGACAATACCTATTAAGAAGGGCTGTAGGTGCTAAAGGCAATACTCACACATTTATTAAACACCATTAAAATGCATCTTCTGGATTTCGATTGATAACTTTCATCATACAAAATGATAGTCATAGGAGATAAACTGTATAGGGAGGTCTCAATTAATCCATCAGCAACAATGATAATGAAACTTATGAAATAGTTGCATGATTCTAATTTGCATTATTCAAGTACCGGTAGTCCTGAACTTATGACCACACTTGAGCTCAAAATTTCTGTTCTTAAATGAAACATTCATTAAGTGAGTTTGCCCAATTTTATGAATTTAATTTCAACGGTTGTTAAGTGAATCACTGTAGCTGTTAAGTTAGGAACACAGGTATTACCATACTTTTCGAAGTATAAGATGCACTCCCCCCCTCCAAAAGAGGGTGCAAATGTTGGTGCGTCTTATACACCGACTACAACCATTTTTGGCCTCCTGAAACCCCACCCTGGGCGTCCCATTTTTGCCAAAAACAGGCCCATTTTTCACAAAAACAGGATGCACAGAGGGTTTGGGAGGTCTGCAGAGTGTTCCTGGGGGCTAGGGAAGGCAAAAATGCAATGCTTGGGGAGGTTGGGAGGCCAAAAATGGGCCCATTTTGCAAAAAAGGGTTTCTT
>JANHFK010002068.1:37935-53828 GCA_036250565.1 Sibynophis collaris | reverse complement strand
AATAAATAAATAAATAAATAAATAAATAAATAAATAAATAAATAAACAAATAAACAAACAAACAAACAAACAAACAACATTCTATGCAGATCTTAGTTAGTCTTAAACACTTTAAAAATGGAATAATCCCAGTCAAAACAATGTAACCCATTTTTCTTTTACCATTTGTTCACTCTATGGAACTTGTCATGTTGAATATATTATGCAGAAATATACAATGCACAGAAATCCACACGCATGACATACAGGTGTGTCTCAAGAACAAATTCACAGCTTGCTATTTTAAACATAGATTCTCATCTCAATTCCAGGAGAGTTACAGGAACATATCCATGCAGTTATCTTGCTATGTTAGGAAAGTGGTTTGCCATTGCTTTCTTCTATACATGATGCTGATGTCATGGCACCAGTGGATCCACAGCCAACTTCCTAAAGTACTGGAAGGAAGTACTGCCTTTTAAAAACTCAGTTTAAGATGGCAGAGTGTATGATTTCATGATGGTGAATATAGAAAGAAGATTGATACTAATGAAAGGAACAGTTTTATTTGACCCCATGTAAGGTGGCATTTGGCCACATATAAATGAGTTTAGTAAAATGTCAATGCTACAAAACATAAAATTGTCCAGGCAACTGTTTTATTACCAAGTGAATGGTTTGCTTTCATTCCTCCTGTATTCAGTAAAATAGGCTTTCACAGAAGATAGTGCCAGCAGGTGGTAGACAGAAGAAACAGAAACCTGTTGTATCTGAGGAAGCTTTGAGTTCAAACTTTTAAAACCCCAGACCTTGACAATTCAACAAAATTGTACTATGAGCGTAAGTTCCATTCCTTTTATAAAACTCTTTTTAAAAAAAACACAGTGCATAATTTGCACAGGACATTGCATTTTGTTATTTAAAATATAATGAAACCACAGTTTTGTAAATGCTGGTCATTAAGAGTTGGATTTGAAATCAAACCAAACAACAACAAGAAAGCAAATGTATCAGAACTGTTCACCCATATGCGTGAATAATTTTATGTGTTATTTAAACAGAGGATCTTCTTAATGCTATTTATTTTCTTGGATGTTTATAGGCCAAGCTTTGTCAGCCAGCTTATGCTGCAAATGGCCAATAAGCAGAACTGTTCCTGCTGAAGTGAAAGTGGAGGAGGAACAGTATTATATAAATAAACATTGCCAGTCTGACCATTCCTCTAATTCTGCTTTCAACCAGACATGCCATGAGTGAAAGTAATTAAAGACAGCATGCAAAGGTTGTTTCAGAAATGTGTAAACAGCCGTACAGCATGAGTCCGATCAGGAAAAAAGGAAGGGTTTTGGCAAGATAGACAGTTCATGCTTCTTTGACAAAGGATGGCATTCCCAATCAGGAAGCAAACATTTGGAAAACCAGCAGGAAATTTTATCACTGCAAATCACTTCCAAATGCCTTTTTTTTTTTTTTTGCTTGAAGCATATGTTGGTTGAACTAAAACGACAAAGCAATCTTCCACTTCAGTCTTAATTTTGAATACCTTCCTCTTCCTCATAGACTAAGACACACATAATACTCTGTTTCAGATCTTGTAAACCTTTTGCCTTTTTTGTACTTAATGGTTACGATACATCTGTTTTTGAAAAGGCAGTATTTTGTAAAGCAATGCCATGAATGTTTGAATATCAAGGGTATCAGATTAATTGTTTACAACATGAGGTTTAATTCTTGCTTTAACTTTTGGGTTCCCGTACTTCCAAAGGTATTGAAAGCAAAATTATCCATAATGGAATTCAACTTGAATGTGTAGTTCAGTCAGTTGGGAGTACAGGTAGTCCTCGACTTATGACAATTCATTTAGTGACCATTCAAAGTCACTGAAAAAAAGTGACTTATGAGCATGACTTTTCACATTTACGACAATTGTAGCATCCCCATGGTCATGTGATCAAAATATGGATCTTGGCAACTGACTCATAGTTACGATGGCTGCAGTGTCCTGGGGTCACATGATCAGCTTTTGTGACCTTCCGACAAACAAAGTCAATGAGGAAAACAGATTCACTCAGCAACTGTGC
This sequence comes from Sibynophis collaris, assembly GCA_036250565.1. Classification (NCBI taxonomy): domain Eukaryota; kingdom Metazoa; phylum Chordata; class Lepidosauria; order Squamata; family Sibynophiidae; genus Sibynophis; species Sibynophis collaris. Next base: position 51,768 of record JANHFK010002068.1, on the reverse strand, counting down.
TACTAATATAACAACTGCAATGATTCACTTAACAACTGTGGCAAGGAAGGTCATAAAATGGGGCAAAATTCACTTAACAAATGTCTCACTTAGCAACAGATATTTTGAGCTTAATTGTGGTTGTAAGTTGAGGGCACCTGTATTATCTGGAAAATGAAAGTAGCTTTCCTAAAGCGTGCAAGGAAATCTATACATGACTATGAAGCAGCTGAGGATATCTGACTGATGGAGAAGAGAAAGAGATCAGAAATGGATATTATTTTCTCAACCAGTTGTGTTACAGGGACTTTGCTGCCTACACACAACACCACATCGTTTCATATGAACCTCCTCTGTGGACCATTATTGTTGCATCTTGAAAAGTAGAGAGAAAACAAAAGTTGCTTGTATCCTGTCCACAAACTCCTAAGGTCTTGCAAAGGTTTTCAACCACTACACAGGATAATTATATGCTACTGGGAATTCAATTGCTGCAAAATATAAACAGGAGGATGTCAGTGTTCTTATTTCCCTGTTTCAGCAAACCATGTAGGTCGTGCAATATGCCCCTTTCTTAATCTGCCATCATCAGCAACCATCAAAAGTAATTTTGTCCTGAACACAAAATTAACTCTCTGAAAATTTTCTCATTCTTTTGAGAAACCAACCACAGCCTCATCTTGTAGAACTTTTGAGTTTACCCTCCTGCTCTGTGATAAAATATTTCTGCCTGCCGGTCCTGAAACTTCATCCTGTGAACTTCACTGAATAATCTGTGATTCTATATCTTTCACGAATGAATGAGAGCTTCATTGGCTCTCTTCCTGTTTAAGTCCTGGCATTAGTCTGCTTTTATTTCGATCACTATCCAGAAGCCTGAAAACACCCACTTCTGCTTGGCACAAGTTGTTCCCTGACCCACATTAGGAGACTGGTAGAACCATCCTTCAGCCTGGTCTTGCAGATTTCAAAACCGCTATCCCCAAGCAAAGAGCAGAATCTCAAGAATCTATTATATTTGACTAGAGATAGCACAGAGGCTGCAAAATGTGTGTGTGTGGGGGGGGGGGAATCTGTGCCAAAAACAAGAGATTAAAAGCAAGTTATAGAGGGAAAATATAAATCAGGTTGAAATATTGCTTTGTGTTTTATGTGCCCAGTGAGTTATTCATAAAGGACAGCACTTGGATAATAGTTTTCTTCCTGTTTGATTGTCTTAAGCTTTTTGTGCGTTCCTTGATGAGTTTTCATTTTAATATTTAGGATTGTACTTAAAATTACTGTTATAAGACTTTTTAGATAATGCAACTTCCAAGTGAAAGAAAAGAGAGAGCTTTGGGGGGAAAAAACAAAACTGCTATTACATCTGAAGGTGTATTGTGTGAAAAAGTAATATGAGATAGGATTTTCCCAAGTCTGGAAAAAGATTTGAGAATAACTTTCCTTATTTAGGTGTCTCTTCTTGGTGCTATACCACTTAAATTTGCTAACATTCATTGAGTAATAAGTTTATTTACTATGGCTTCTTCAAAATGTTTTTTCTTAGATGAAAAGAGAACAATCATAACACCCCCTCACTTCTCAGTAAACTAGCAATCTCAACAAAAGGATTTCACTAGTCTGTCACTATCCCCAGTTTATTTAGCATAAATGTTTTAATTATACTGTGAATGTAATAGATCAACATAATAGACGCTGCAAAGTCAAACAAATAAATATGGATCTCTCCATTTGGTGGGAATGACTCCATTTGTTTACCAAAAGCTTCTGCAAGAGGTGTTCATTTCAGTTGAGGGATTTACTGAACAAGCATAGCAATGGAGCACTGCCATGAAGTATCCAAATTTTCACATGAGTGCATTCAGTAAGCTCTAATCTTGAAAAGAAAAACATCAGTGAAAATGTCTGTTAACATTTCCCCATGCCCTCCAGCCCACTCCCAAATCACACCATTAAAACATTGCTTCTTGCAAAGCTTTAATGGCCAGTGGCTTAGTAAGGCGTACAAAAGGCACAATTAATATGTTTCTGCTCTTAAAATGGGGGTTCTTAAAGTATCGTTCTATTTAATTGCAAATAAAGTTTCTCAACTGCACTGGTTTTCAACTTTGGGTTTTTCAACTTTAAAATGTCTGGACTTCAATTCCCAGAATTCCCCAGCCAGCATGTTAGGAATTCTGGGAATTGAAATTCAGACATCTTAAAATTGCCAAAGTTGAGAGACATTGTTCTAGTGATGGAACTTTACATTAGAGTCAGTTGATGGAAAGCTGGCTAAAAGAGCACCATGTTAATAAAAAAAAAATTGTATATCTTTGGACAAGACAGATCGTTCTTGGAGAGTGAGCTAAATATTTATAAAGTGTGTCTGTTGTAGATTTTTAATTCATACCAATGTTACCTATTTAGCATAGCTTTAGTCAGCCATGGAGTATTTTTGACGCTGTGAGGCAAAACATTAATTTTATGTAAATGTGTCTGGGATAAAACTAAAAGACGGTTTTCTTCTATCCCAATATTCCACAGCAACTTTCTTACAAGTATGTATGATTCTGTCTTTAAAAATGGATGTACAAATACATCTACTTTAAAAATAATAGAATTATGTTCGGTTATGTTTTTGGCCAACATGGAAGGAATGAGAATATATTTTTGTCATTGTCGTTGGTTTCTTGTGCAACTTTCTTTAACCCACTTAATATTGTTCACTTACTACAGTAAGTGCAAGTAGTCCTCAACTTACAACCATTTGTTTAGAGACCGTTCAGAGTTACAACAGCACTGAAAAAAGTGACCACTGGGCTTCACACTTAACAACTGTTGCAGTATCCTTATGGTCACAAGATCATAATTCAAGCCTGTTGGAAGAAAAAAATCTGGTCCAGTTCCAAGCTGGGAGAAAGACACTGGAAATAAAAATAAAAAAAAGACACTGGCTGCAGGAAAGGAAGTCTCTGTTTATTTGGTAGCCAGAAACTAGTGACAACAGAAAGTTCCTGGGGTGGCTGACAAAATGGGATTGAGAGTAGGTGGGCTTTTATGCATTCTTTGGGGATTTGTGATTGAGATGCCTGTTCCTGTGCAAGGATATGTCCTTCAATATTTTAATGGCTATTGCCAGATTCCTATGAGGCTGTGTAGGGGTCATGGCTGGCTTTACAGGCAAAAGGGGAAATGCAAATCCTAGGTCAGTGATGGCTAACCTTTTTGCTGTTGGGTGCCAAAAGTGGGGGGAGCACGGGGAGGGTCACGAGTGTGTGTGCCCAAACCCATAATTCAATGCCCCCCGAGCCCCCTGCGCATGCACATACAATGGCACAGTGGGCCCGATAGGCCCGTTTTTTGCCCTCCCCAGGCTCCAGAGGCTTTCTAGGAGCCTGGGGAGAGTGAAAACTGCTTCCCCCCCCCCAGAGGCCCTCTGGAGGCCGGACTTGGCCTGCTTACCAAGTTCCAGGGGGACCGGAAGGCTCGAAATCAGCTGGCCAGCTCACGCATGTGTGCTGGAGCTGAACTAGGGCAACGCTGGGGTGCCCACAGATATGGCTCCGGGTGCCACCTTTGGCACCCGTGCAATAGGTTCGCCATCACTGTCCTAGGTGTTTGTCTGAGCTAATCTTGTCAGTTTCGGCTTGCCTATTGTGTTGCTTATTTGGAGTCTCTTTCTTTATGAATAGATTGGCCCAGTCTTTCTGAATGGATACAAAATCTCTGTTCCTAAAGACTAACCTTTTCAAGCTTCTGTTTGAGGCTGTTTTCCTATGGCAGGAAGACTGGGGCTGCTTTCTGCCTTTGTTAAGATTTTTTCTCCATTTCTCCTTTAGGGGAAATATTCTATCTTGCCTCTTTTTAATATTAAGAATAAAGACTATTTTAATCGGTGTGTGTGTGTGTGTGTTCCTATAAGCCCTTGGAAAGCAGCAAGTATTTATGATGGTTGGAGCATCCCGAAATCACATGATAGCCATTTGCTACCTTCCCAGCCAGCTTCTGACAAGAACTCGGTGGGGAAAGCGGCATTTGCTTAACGATCACATGATTCACTTAATAACTCCAGTGATTCACTTAATAACCGTGGCAAAAAAAAAAAAGATTGTAGAATTAGGCACCACTTAATTAACAAAAGCCTTGTTTAACCACAGAAATTATTGTCTCAATTGTGGTCGTAAAACAAGGACTACATATAAATTAGCCATTAATTATTCCTTCTGGAATTGCCCGCCTTTGAGAATATTAACATTGCAATCCAATACCCATGGTTTCTAAGAGTAAATTTTACTGAACACAAAGGGATTACATTTCAAACAACATCTGTCTCAACAGATTAATTCCCTTCATGTCAAGCAATTGCTGAACTAGCTGTAAATTTGCATTCACTCTTCAGTAATAATAACGTTATTATTTAAACCGAACACTCATAATTTATGACATAACTAGTATGCATCAAAAAGGGGAAAAAAAACATTTTAATGTTTTCTTTTTCACTCCCTATTAAATATGTCAGAATTGAAGGAAGTTCAAAAGAATCCCAAACAAATGCCTTTGACTTTCAACACTATAGATTAAAATGGGCTTTTCCCGATGATTCAATTAAAGTTTTATATCAGTCACCAACTGTATCAAGTGCTATTGACAATTTATGCATTTCACTGTGTGTTTTTGAGAAGATGAGGATCATAAAGATTATGGAAGATTTTATATCCATTGTTAAAGAGCATATAAATACCTTGGCCACATTCCATAAACAGCTGGATGCACATTTGATTTTCTTGGGTCTATATTCCTATTTTTTATGTCGTGAGAATTGCTTAGTGATAAGCAAGCCAAAACTTAGGCAATTTTATATTATGGTTGCTATTTCTCCATTAGCACTCAGCACTGATAATTTAAAAAAACGTATGATTTATTTATATCCTAACTTTATTATATTTTATAATAACTCAAAGCGGCAAATATACCTAATACTCCTCTTTCCTCCTATTTCCCACCAATCTTGTGAGGTGAATTGGGCTGAGAGAGAGTGATTAGCCTAAAGTCACCCAGTTGACTCCATGCCTAATAATTCTGCTCTGTTCTCAAAAAAAAAGTCATGAGAATATAACCCTGCATTTATATTCCGTCCATAGTCCTTTCCAGCATTTGCTTATTACTTGGGCAAATCAATAAGTCCCAGCTCCTTCCTTCTGTTCCACCCTATATTCAGAAACAGTAGCTGAGACCAAATATCATGGAAGACATGAATAAATAAAAGAAATCCGTGTCAGGGGTGGGTCCTATTTACCTTTGCTACCGGCTTGCAATGGGAGCGCCCGTGAGCGCGCGGAGCTTCTGCACATGCACAGAGCATCCGTGGTGATGTTTGGGCAGGTGGGCTGAGCCTCCCGCCACATTTACTACCGGTTCTAAGAACCAGACAGAATTAGCAGGAAATGTGCTAACCTAAGAACTTGGGATTGATGTCACAGTCTGGAACAAGAGCCTTTCAGTCTAGCATGGTTGTAAGGTGACCAACTTTTTTACAATGAGAAGGAGGACACAAATACATTGAAGAAAAAAATATTGTAAATAAAAGAAACATTTTAGTCAGAGTAAACAAAGCCACTTGTGCGCGGCGCACTCTCTCAAAACAATTCTCCTGTGCAGAGCGCATGTGTCTCATAATCGCATCGCACTGCACTGTACCGACTTTTGACGAATCGTCATGTCAAATACAAATACATCACATCACATGCAACGGATCGGATCGGCATCGATCGAATAGGAGATTTACAGATTAGTCTTCAAATATCAAAATGGAGGACATGTGGGAGGACACTTTTCGAGAGAGGACAAAACTTACAAAAGAAGGACTGTCCTCTCTAAAGGAAGACGATGGATCACCTTAATGGTTGTGCATAATTGTTTGGCCTAAATGACTCTTTTCAAAGCCCATCAGGCAACATTTCTTTTAAAGTATTGTTTACAACTTTCAGTATGCACTTCCTCTGGGGATATGCCCCCCCCTTTTTTTTTTCCAAAATGAAGCCTTTTCTAAACCATGGCTACAGGTTTTAGTTGCCACAAGTTCCCTTTTAGCTATCAAAGATTCCCTGGAAATTCAGCTCCTCCTCTTAAGGCACAGATTTTTAGGTTAACGTGACTGGCTCTTGGCCCCAGGAGGGGAAAAGTCAAAGTTCATTTGGAAATGACACATCGTGACCTACAGTCTGCTGTAGCACATTAAGCCTGACAAATGCTCAGAAATGATGACTAACACAAGCCAAGGGAGAGAGTCACACTTTGGTTATTGTACCCAGCAGTTAACCTTATGTAGTCACAATGTGGATGGTAGCCACATCTGCTGGTTAAGAATAAACACAGCCAGTAAAAGTGTTTCCTACATCTTCCCTTGTGTTAATGTGGTTCAGTGCTTCTGTCATGAAAATGAACTCAAATGACTGTTTCCCACACTCCGAGCCACAAAGAACGTAGTATGTAACTCGTAGCAAGGTGGCATTTTAAACTTCCCTGAACACTTGCACATTGCAATGTTATATTACATAATCTGAGGAAGCCAAGCATGCAGAAAAAAGTCTAAACTTTGTGTGTTTATGTGGTTATTAGGTAGATGGGGAAGAGAATGTGCTACCCTTCAATCCTATGCCAAATCACGACAGATTAAGCCCCATTCAGTTCAAGGCAAGGATACACAAAGTCGCCATCTGAACTAAGAATGATAAAACAGCACCAAAACAGCCATTCAGAGTTGTGGTTCATCAACTCGAAGAATTGTTTTTGTTGCGTCATCTTTTGTTCTCTTACCTTCACAGAATAAAAATATCCTTTAGTTGCTGTTGTTTTTTAATCTATGTAACAAAACAACGGCTGGAGGTGAAATATTACTTTGTGGGAGGTGGTGATCTTGACTGTTCTCCTGTTGTTGCTGTTTTGTTGTTTTGCATAAAAGGACTATGCAGCCTTCATGAACCACATTTTATTGAACTCCAAGTGCAGCCTTGCATTAGAACAGCAGTTCTTTACCGAATGGCATCTGCAGGGATGATCAAAATAGACAAAATGGCAGTAGAGAATGCAGTATACCTGTGTAGCGCCACCCCCGAAAGGGCCCCTCGAGTCCAAATTCCTCTACCCCCTTTCTTCAGGTACCCAAGCCTTTTCCCGCTACACAATCATTCACCGGGTATTTCAGCATCCATCAATCCACTCTGATCTCTCACCTAGGCACCTCCATTTGCCCAGATCAGCTCACCTCCGCCATCTGCTGATACGTCTCATCTGAGACGTATCTGAGTCAGCTTGCCTCTGCTATCTCCTGGTATGTCTGGCGCCCCCTGTGGTGACTGGCTTGCCCACTCACCTTGGTCATTTTGTCTCCATTGCATCTGGCGCCCCCTCTGGTCACTCGTTCACCCACTCGTCTGGGACAGTTTGCCTTTGCCATATCCTCCCTTAGCCGAATATCCAAGGCTCCAGGCCTCCACCCGCTACACCTGATTTATCATAATACTTGTGGGCAGGATTTGAATAGTAGCTAATTACAAACCTGTCAGCAATGGCTGCAAAAAAGGCAAATAAAATTCTATACTGTTTGCAGTGTACTTTCTCACTACACTATTAGGAAGTATTCAATAGTTGGTATTTTTAAATATTTATTCTGAATTGGTCAGATACTATCGCAAGTGTTATGTCCAGACTGGACGGACACATGAAGAAGGTTTCAAACCAAGTGGAACAGTTTTGGAAAAGAAAAATGATGATCAAGAGACTAAAAGGTAAGAGGAACAGCAGTCATGAAAAGATACCATACCGAAAAAGGATCAGGCCTGTTTTATTTTATTCCAAATTGAGTGACACAGCATAATTTATTGAAGCTATAAGAAAGCAGATGCTGGCTGAATGATATGTTTTTTTTAAAAAAAAAACTGCAATGATTTAATTTATTTATTTGTAAAATTTATTAGCTGCCTATCTTGCCAGAGGATAACTCTGGGCAGCTTATAATATTAAAAAATAAAACTGTATAATTTATAACAATATAAATACAATACTGTGAATACTATAGAAATAATGAAGCAACCCAGAAAGAAGGTGAACAGAGGCTGGACATCTTTGGAGATTCTCAGTCATCCAGGTCATGGTTGTCCCAAAGGTGCTTTTTCAAGAGGCAAATGGACTTTCTGGTTTTTCTTTGAAGACTTTTTTGCTTCTCATCCAAGAAGCTCCTTCAGCTCTGACTGGATGGTGTGGAATTGAAGGATTTATATTCCTTGCAGACAGCTGGTCATTTGCATTCTTTTAGAGAGTCATTGAGGCCACTTGGAGGTTTATCTGTGTCTCTGACTCAGGGTCACCAGAGTGGTGCAAATGTGTGCGGAGCCTTCTTGGAACTGCTGAAAGGACTGGAGATAGATGATGTCATATCCCTCCTCCGCTGTTGAGAGAGGGCTGTTCAGTTTTGACAGAGTTTGATGTCTCTTTCAAACCAGTGGCTGTCTTGAAAAGAATGGCCTTTGCCTTATAAATGCAGATTGCTGAATCTTGTCCAGATGGGTCTGTTCTCCTATGTCCGTGATGGTGAACCTATGACACATGTGCCAGAGGTGGCACGCAGCGCCCCCTCTGTGGGCATGCGAGCCATTGCCCCAGTTCTGTTCTGCCGTGTATGCGCGCATGCCTCCCATGAGCCAGCTGATCTTTGGGTCTCTGCCATGCATTGGGGGGGGCTGTGTGCACATGCGCGGGGGCGAAGGACATGCGTGGGGCCGTGCACACATTCATAGGGGCATGTGCGGGGACATGCATGCATGGAGGATGAAGGTGCATGGGGGGATGCACCTATATGTGCGGGGAAGGGCCACATGCAGGGGGGCGCCATGCACATTGCATTTTGGGGGTTCAGGTGCGCACTTTGGCCACTCAATCCAGAAAAGTTTAGCCATCACTGTCCTATGTTGTGCCATGCCTTTATGATTTGGGGAATGATTTAATTTACAGGATTGGATTTGCTTGCCTAAATGACCCCTTCCAAATCGATAAATTTATTACGATATGATTTAGAATTTTTATGCAAGACCTGCCAGCACTTATGTCTAAAAGATTTACAGGATTCATTTGCACTTTGTATTCTTGGGCATGCTCATGAATCCTTGTGTAGATGTGTGTAAAATGAGCTCGATTGTAGCTGGGAATCTATTTTCAATAGCTAGTTGTTGTTGTTTTAAATTAGATTTATATTGCCGCCTATTCGCCCATGGCGACTCAAGGCGGCTCACAAAATATTCAAGGCGGCTCACAAAATATCTTAAGTAAGTATCTGTAATTATCTTTAATTAAGTATCTTAAATAAGGAAAAATAAACACAAAGTTAAAATTTCCTCTAGGAAAGTTGGAGGGAGAAAACAAGTTTATGTGATCAGATTGTCTCAAAATTGATTATATGGTTCCCAGAAATGTTCCCCACTGTATTTCTTCCATCCTTTGTCTTTCTCCATAGATAGAATTTCTCATTGGTTTAAAGTATTTTATAGTTTCAAGGTAAAAAAAAGTTTACAATGGAAAACATTTGTTGGTTTTATTTTTTTGTCAAGTCAGTACAGGCAGTTCTCGACTTACGACCAGAATTGCTCCCAAAATTTCTGTTGGTAAGCAAGACAATTGTTAAGTGAGTTTTGTTGCAGTTGTTAAGTGAACCACTGCAGCAGTTAAGTTAGTAACACGGTTGTTAAGTGAATCTGGCTTCCCTATAGACTTTGCTTGTCAGAAGGTCACAAGAGGGGACCATGTGACCCCGGGCATTGCAACCATCATAAGTGTGAGTCAGTTGCCAAATAGCTGAATTTTGATCATGTGACCATAAAGATGCGCCAATGGTCATAAGTGTGAAAAATGGTCATAAGTCACTTTTTTCGGTGCCATTGTAACTTCAAACGGTCACTAAACGGACTGTTATAAGTTGAAGACCACCTGCAGTTTATAATGCCAAAATACAGATATACAACCTTGATTTACAACCATTCGTTCAGTAACTATTCAAAATTATGACTATGCTAAAAAAAAAATGCTGCTATTTTGCAGGCTGGCAAATTTGGGTACTTGCCAGCCCGCCTCCATTTATGAATGCAGGGGTGTTTCAACTCCCCCCATGCATCTATCTCCCCACCCCCACATCTCTGCTCTTTTGACTCCCTGCACCCTGCCTTGCAAGGCAGCAAACAGTCCTAGAACCACACAGCTCTGTGGCTGCTCTCCATGTCCTGAGAAGCCTCAGCAAGCATTCATTCATTCACCCAGCTGCCTTCTCTCCCAGTTCCCCTCACCAACTTTGTGCCTTTTGAGGCCTCACTGCACTTTGTTGTCTATTTCTCAGACCCAGTTTTTCCAACAAACATTTCCTACACATGGTTGGTTAAGGCCAGAGGTGTCAAACTAGATTTCATTGAGGGCCACATAAAGGGTTGTGTTTGACCTCGGGGGCTGGAGTAGCCATTGCCAGCTCGATGTCACTCGTGTCGGGGGCACCGGTGGTGACCTGAGCGCTCTGCCGGTGAAAACGGGCTCCCAGGTTCCATTTTCGGCTGTGACAGCCTCCTGCAACCCTCTGCTACTGAAAACGGAGCTCGGGAGGGCTGCACGTGGCCCTTCCGAGCTCCGTTTTCGCTGACAGAGGCACCGTGGGTTTGTCCTTCACTGTCTCCAGGGTGGCCCTGTGGGCCAGATCTAACACCCTGTAGGCCGAATCTGGCCCACAGGCCTTGAGTTTGACACTCCTGGTTAAGGCTGTGCTATCTTGAGGAATGGGTGGTGGAGGTTTCTGCAATACTTGCTGGCACATTTTGGGGAGCAAAGGGATGCTTGCTGACATGGCTTTCTGAGGCAGGTTGGGAAGCCACATGGGGGAACAGATGGTTAAATGAATGCTTGCTGAAGCTTCCCAAAGCATGGCAAGCAGCTGCAGAGTCGTGCAGTTCTGGGGCTGCTTGCCACCCCACAAAGCTGATTCGCTTCCAGAACCTTCAACGGATGGGAGTTCAGAGGAGGAAGGTGAATTTGAGTCAGCAGAGGAAAGCATGGATCCAAAAGAGCAGTGATGGGGGAGGAGATAGAGGGAAGGAGTTGAAGCGCCCCCGTGGTTGTAAGTGTGGGCAGGCTACCAAGCACCCAAATTTTGATCATGTGATCATGGTGGTGCTGCAAGGACCTTAACTTTAGGTACATATTGTAAGTCAACTTTTCAGCATGGTTTTAACTTTGGTCATTTAAATAATGGTCATAAGTCAAGGACTACCTGTATTGCCTTGTTAAGTCCACTTTGGGTCACTGTGAGCGAGTGGCAGCAATATAAATCTCCTAAAATAACAAATAAATAAATAAATCCTGGCTGACCGCTGTTGGCTTTTTATTTCGCTGACACTGTTTTCATTGTTTTAATGTGTGGCTAGCCATTATTGACAGCCATGTGCTGCCAATGAAATACAAATGTATGTGCAAGTATTAGCGTTTCTTGCTTTGCATTATTTAATATGTGAAGCTTTGTTCTGTAACCGAAATCATAAATACAAAACACAGCTGAAGAATTTAATAAAACGTTAGGTATGAATTTTAGCGTTTGGAATTTGTGATCAGAAACTGAAAAGAGACAATACCACGGTTGGGGTAGCATATTAGATATTGTTGTGACTTTGACTTACTGTATAATAAAATAACATGTAAAGTTTACATTTGATAATCAAAAAAATTAAAAGTAATTAAAATCTTTGTGAGATTTCTTAGTTTTAAAAAAGTTGGAAAATATCAGCTTTGACACATCAATAAGAAAGTAACGTCCTGCTCCCAATTACCAAGACTTGAAAATATATATTAAAAATTAAGATATGCCATTTGGTATTAGAGAAAACTGGAGCTTCTAAAAACCCATGCATTCCAGTTGTCACTTTGAACTTCGGAACAAAGGCTAGATTGTAAAAGCAGTTTATATAAAATATTATGAAATACTCCACCTGGCATTTTTATGACCTTATTAAACAACATTCAAGGAGTATAAATTATATGCAATGAAAATAAGTTGGTTCTTTGGCTTGAATTTAATATCAGTTGCATGTGTATTAGTTTCAGGGAGGACCGATCTTCTGTAGAGAAAAGACCCTTAATATTTTTGTTTTCTTGCCCTACCAGTTAATGTCATGTGGAAATCATAAATGTCATCTATCATTTAGTTCACTGAATGAAATTATAATCAAATCATTTGAGGTAACAACCTGTTCTTCCCTGAAGGTGTTAATTTAAATTCAAAGCATTCTTGCTTATGTTAAAGCCGCATTAATTTCCCACATGCACAAGATGAATAAATCAGCAACTATAGTTCCAAAAGGCCATTGCTTCTTGAAGAATAGGAAATTCTGAGTTTCCTGCCCCCTACTTTTTTTTTTTTTAGTAAGAATTTCAACGTTGCTATTTATTTAAGGTTCAGAGATAGTAGGAATGGGCCTGGGAAGTTGGGAGGATGAGCTAATGATTTGTCATTTATAATTATAATAGTTATTGAGAAAATGTGGTTTCCTAGGTCTCCATCTGGTGTTTTGGGACTGATAGTAAATCTATTTTAAATGATCTGTGAACATTATACAGTTTTAAGAAGGATAACATTGAAGACCGTCTTTTCACATACACAAACTTCATTGTGGAATTTGGATAGCAGCTTATTTATTACACACGCATCCCAATTTGATATATTGTCATTAAACAAGACTTCTAAAAAGCTATGATAACTTTAGTTATCTGATATCTCTAGTATCTTACCATTTTATTTTTGTAAAAGATATGACATTTTTGTTGTCAAAGCAGCCTTCAGTTCTGCCATGAAAGTTGTCCAAGGATCTCTGGTAAAATGAATTCAGATGTCTTACTCCCCAACCACTGGACTAATAAAGACCACACTATGTTCCCTTTGAAATCTCTCTGCTGGAGAACAGCCATTTAATTTGCAGGGAACATATCGGCATATGGGATGGTCAGAATTTTATGGTTCATCCATCTGTAACTTCAGAGTGTCTGAAATTAGTCTCTGGGTACCACTAACATCAGGTGTGGTCTACTGCAAGAGACTTGATATTGGTTACATCATCTCTCGCTTCTTGATGAACTGTATTTTATCATTTTTTAATCTGTAAGTATGGAAAAATGATATGAAGAAGGCATAAACCAATTTTAACCTTTTGTATGAGATCTTTTTGTTAGAAGATATGAATAAAAAGAGAGAGAGAACCATTTTTATTAAATAAAAGTGATCTATTTTTACTATATATCTTTTCCTGCATATTCCAAATTCTTAGAAAACTGACAAAGTGGAACACAGTTTCTTAAAAGATACTATACTGTTATAGGGTTTACTTTTTTCCTTGCAATCGGTTTAACATCAAGTATTGTGCAATTCATTTATTTATTTGGCGCTCAAAGTAGCACACTAGAGCACTCCTCTCTCCAATATTTAAACTATAACGCTGACCCTTTGGTAGATTGATCTGAGAGAATCTGACTAGTCCAAAAGTAGATGCTGAGTTTCCACGGCTAAAGGTTGCAGAAGTAGTGAAACTTCCCAAAAAATGTATCATGCCCTCTTTACATATGTTATTTAGTTCAGATTGTGAAATGATAGAATAAAATAGTTGAATCTTAAAATAAATGGAATAAAAGACTGGTCATCCATACATTATGCTAAATGAAAGAGTACCTCACCATCATCCCTTTTGTAGGTCCCAGAACTCCCAACTTGAGGAAAAATATGAGCAAAGTGTCATCCCTTTATTGTAATTTTGAGGCTATTTTAACACAGGGCATTCGTGCTGCTCACTTAAAACCCCT
>JANHFK010002067.1:104453-119734 GCA_036250565.1 Sibynophis collaris | reverse complement strand
AACCGTGGGATGCCATGGCAGTCCTCTATGAAGCAGCTGCCTCGCTCCCACCAGAAGCGCCAAACTTTTCCTGGGGGGGAGCCTCTCTCTCTCTTTCTCTCAACTCATCGAAGTTGTCGATGATGCTCCGCCAGTCATCCAGCCGCCCAGTTCTTCCACTTGCCTCTTAATGCCCCCTGCCACCCCTCTGGCCTCTTAGGGCCCTCCTGCCACCTGCTTGCCTCTTAGCGCCCCGTAAGGCATCCCACCGTCCCCCAGGGGGCAGTACCACCCACTTTGGGAACTACTAGTCTACAGCATAACTGATGAATTGATATACTTAAGTAATTAATTTGAGTAATCAGACATATGCATCCTCTGTATTTAAATACACTATATGTATTGTATAGTACACGCTCTGTACATGTTATTGACTAACAAATCAGTGATGCTGAATTTACTTCCATGCTAATTGATCGGGCTGGTCCCCCAAAGAAGGTTTTGGCCCACTTTATCAGATGCTTGCAGGTAGTCCTTGACTTTCAATTATTCATTTAGCGACTGTTTGAAGTTACAGTGGTAGTGAAAAAAGTGACACGTGACCAGTTCTTGCACATACAACCATTACAACATTCCCAAGTGATCAGAATTCAGGCGCTTGTCAGCCAGTATGTATTTGCAATCCTGAGTCATGTGATTGCCATTTGCAACCTTCCCAGCTTTGCTAACTAAGTCAATTGGGGGAAGCCAAATTGACTTCACAATTGTGTGATTCATTTAACCCTGACAAAAAAAGGTTTAATTTTCATTAATATTTTTAAAAGAAATGAGCAAGTAAGCAAAAGGAGAAAAGGAAAAAAACAGAGAAATATGTAAGTGGATAAAGTGTAGGATTGTACAGTTAGTGCTCAGTATATCTTTGACTAGAGATCGATCATAAAAAACTTTAAGTTGCATTTAAGTACATAACATTTTAACAGAAGAAATTTTGATATCAAGTTAAGCCTAAATCTCAATTATTTGTTCTCTAAGAATACAAAGAATCCCTACTGAAAAAAGTACAGACAAAGCATTAGTTTTTAACTATTTGTCATACTTTGCTTAACATACAATATTTATAATTTTTAAAAGCTTAATGAAATTGGTTATTTTGCCTCTTAAAAGTTGTACACTGGATACTTATATTTTTCTTACTGTGCAGTGCGCAATATGTAATATGTATGGGACCCATTCTTGCTTAAATTTGATTAAACTTCTGTTGTGAATATATGCTGTTACTTTTGCTGTTACTGCATATTCTCTCAAATTTAAGTTTTCAGTCTGATATTTTAGGTAGCTCATTTCTTTTTCAATGTTGCGCTAAATTTATCCTTGCTGACGTAAACAGTGTCATAGTGATTGTTTTTGTTAACGTTTTGGAATAATGCCTAGTAAGAGGAATTGTGGTTTCAGGTCAAATCTGATTTCTAAAATTCTCTGAATAATGCTGTGTGCTTCTTTCCAGTACTTTGGGGGCTTTTTACATGTCTACCACATCTGATAAAATGTTTTTTTCAGGTTGATGACATTTCCAATAATTACCTCTACATGATTTGTCAATGTTGGCAATTATTGACAGAGTTGTATACCATCTATACCCGTGATGGCAAACCTATGGCATGCGTGGACACAGAGCACGCTCTGTGGGCACTCTGTTCTACTGGTTTCTGGAGCTGGTCTTTGCAGGTGGTGGAGCGCCAGAAAATGGCTTTAAAAATGACCAAAAAACAAGCCATTTTCTGGGCCGTTTTTCAGGCCGTTTTTGGTTTGTGGCGCTCTGGCACACGCACATTCATGTACATTCAAGTTTGCACACTCGGTGCCGAAAAGGTTCGCCATCACTGATCTATACAATGTTTTGTATTGATTTCCTCATAACTCACATCCTAGAGTAAATTTTATATTCCATAATTCTTCCCTTTGTTGGTTTATGATTGTTTCTTTAAGGTTTAAAACATTTTATCATGCAGTTTTTTTATTTCTTTAGTTTCCATGTGAGTTTATATATACCGTACATCCTAGTAAATGTCCTTGATTCTGTATGAACATTTCAAGTTCTGTCTTATTTCTTAGAAGCCCTCCCTCATTTTTAGGTCACTTTAATTCTTCCGGAATAAAATGAAGAATTCATGTGTGATCCTAAACAGTCTCCCCCGTGGCTAGTCAATTCAGTATGAGGGCATATAACTACTTCCTTTGCATGAAATTGGAATTAACCATTTTGACTCAGATATGAGTCACATGTGGAATGGATCCAGGAAAACCTCATGTGTCAACAATGACTTGTGTTCAAGATCTCTTTTACTGTCAGAGCTGCAGGGAAAAAAGGCTTCTTTGTTTTGCTCAATCTGCTGAGTTATCCAGTTCTTCCATGGTTGCTAAATAATTATTTGTGTTTTTTATAAGAGTGCCTATATTCTATTGCAAAACCACTGCTCCAGGAAGAAATCACTGTATTTTAAATAAATAAACATAATGATTTAGTAAACTGCCCCCTCAAAAAAGCTTAATAGCCTTTGCAAGTATAATATTATCAGCTCACTGGATTGGCTAATGGCCTATATTCTCAGGTAGAGTCTAAGAAGCAATAGACAAAATATGAAGACATTTCCCCCTCATCAGCAAACGGTCAGAGTTATGCAGCCTTCATATGTGATCATTCCCATTTAGTTATCAGACTAAATGGAAGTTATCACGTCATCTGATGGTGGTTTTTGTGGGGAAAATAGAAGGAAGGAAACATATTAGGTATGTTTGTCGCCTTGAGTAATTTATAAAAATAAAAAGGGTGGGATATAAATAAAATCTAAATTTATAAATTGACTTGATCTTTACTTTTGTGATGAGCCCTCAATTGCTGAGGTTTATTGAACAAGCTTGATATAATCTAGTGGGTGAATAATGACCATTATACTCTTTGAAGCTCGGAGATTTAGAGTTCAGCACAGGCTAACATGAAGTCAGTGTTCTAGGAAGGCGTACATGTTCTGGAGAAGAACTAATTTTATTAGCATTAAATATTGAAAGCCATTTCAGTGCAGTTGTATGGCTTGGCAGAATATATGAATAAACATTGCCAAGCTCAGTGATTTTTGCAAAGCTAGAAAACTTTGACTGGTTATGCTGAGGTTTTATGCTCAGCGTTTGATTGCCAGTGTGGTAGATGGGGAATTCTGAAAATTGAGGTCTACACTGCTTAAAGTTGCCAAGTTGGAAAAACACTGATATAAATGTTTAAAGAACTGTGATGCTGTGTAATACAGCTTCGTATTTTGGCTCAGCCAAAACCTTTTTCTGGCTAGCCTCGATGCAAACGCTTTCCCTCGACATAATAAACAGAATTGTAATAAGCAAGGTAGTCCTCAATTTATGATCTCAATTGGGATCAGACTTGTTAAGTGAATTACACCCAATTTTACAATCTTTTGCCATAGCTGTTAAGTCAATCAGTCAAGTAAATCCAGTTTCCCCCATTGACTTAGCTCATCAGAAGTTGGCTGGGAAGGTCGCAAATGGCAGTCACATGACCCGAAGACACTGCAGTAGTCATGTATAACATGCTGGTTGCCAAGTGTCCAAATGTTATTCATTTTTCTGTGGGGATGCTGCAACAGTTGTAAGTGTGAGAGTACTGGTTATTAGTCACCTTTTTCAGTGCTACTGTAAAATGGTTGTAAGTCGAGGATTACCTGTATATATAGACAAAAAGTCTCTTTTAGGGAGCCTGAAGTTCAGGAGTAGTTATAAATATAAAGCCTGTTCCTTACCATAAGCTGATTGGCCTATGGTAGCCCTGAATACTAGGACAGAGTTTTTCAATCTTAGCAATTTTAAGGTATTTGGACTTCATCTCCCAGAATTCTCGGAGTTGAAGTCTACATACATTAGAAGTTGCATACATTGAAAAACACTGCTCCAGGGCAATGACTTATGTTACCTTTTGGCTTTAAAATGGTTGCACAGTTTTTGTGACACCAAGAAGATGCAAATTTGCCTTCTTCACTTCTCAAAAGTACAACAATAGCTATGCAATCAAAAAAAAATTGTGGCACTTTAGCAACTAAGAAATACATTATCTTGGATGTCATGTTTATATGATAATGGTCTGTGTTTTAATCTTTACAGGCTGCCCGGAGTCACTGATGTGAGAGAGGTGGCCACGCAAACAATTTAAATAAAATAAAAGTAAAGATAAGTTACGCAAACGTTTGTGGGATGCATCCATTTCAACGGATAGATTGAATTTTAGGTTTATTGGGACATAATATACCTCCTGTTTCTTCTGAGTGAGCGAGTAAATTGAAAACAATTGAGAAATGCAAAAGATGCCACCCTTACAGTTACCTTCTTTATAGCGACTGCCGTTGCACGTAGACACAATAAAAATGGTGGTGGCCAGCTGGCTTTGCCTCCCTATTGACATTCAACCAATTTAATAACATTCTGTCTGGTTGGCTCGCTAAAGCTGCACTACTCCGTTTGGTTGTATATTTTTGCACATGTTGTTCCTGACACTCTGTTCTTGTCTCTGCTTTGAATTGTCAGTAGGAAAAGCTAGGTCATATAGCTTAATTGGGGAAAGCAGCAAACTTTGAAGAGAGTGTTGTTGGCAATTGGTGACAGGTCTTTAAAAAAGTAGGTCAGGATGGAAGAGTTTTATAGGATGAATGCTGGCTATTCTGTGGTTGAGCAGAGGACAGATCTTGCCATTCTGTGGCCAATGCTAATAAATGATCCAATCAAGAAAGAATGCCACTGGCCTGTGGGCATATTATATGGAATATTTAACAAAATTTGGACGATCACAATCAGCACTGCCAAAAAAGTAGAATCTGGTGGGTATTAGCTACTTTGGAGGATTGTATTTTTTAAGTATAACATTCTCTGTGGAAAACTTTTTATGAGCTTCTAATATTCACAAGAAAGGCATACCAAATCATTTGTAGTTATAAGTCCTGACCTGTTTTCAGCAGTTACAGTTGTCTAGAAACTTTTGTAAATGAACTGAAACAGATTTTCAGTACTTTGACATCGTCGTTTTTATATGCTTTCATTCTGGATAATGTAAATTTTACTCTGGGGAAAAATAACTCAAATACATAGTTAGGAAATACTGCTCACAGCTGTGAGCAGACATATGCAAGACTTTTGTTGTCCAGCAGTCTTAGAATGGCTATATACAAAAACATATACATACATATATATATATACAAAAACATACAGGTAGTCCTTGGATTACAGTGATATTTGGGACTAGGATTGCAGTTGCTAACCAATGGAGTCATAAAGTACAACATTTGTGATGGCAATACCAGTCCTGATTGCCACTATAACCCAAGACTACCTGTAAACCTATTGTTCATAATCATCCTAAATTGGATAACAACATTCTTGCATATGGTAATGCAATGCTTTATCTTTTAATTATATTTTGGCCCACAGACCCTTTCAATCTTACTTTATTCTCCCATTTTGATATGTATGTATTTTTGCTTCCATTGTTTACATAGGTACTCCTCATTTAATGTCCATTTGTTCAGTAACCATTCAAAGTTATAATGGCACTGAACAAGGACAACTGGCAACAGGCTCTTGTGGCTGTCACAGTATCTCAGTCATGTGGTCACCATTTACGACCTTCAGTGTTGACTTTAAATGATAGGGAAGGTGATAAGAAGTCACAAATGGCAATCATATGATTACAGGTCACTGCAACGGCATGGGGTTTGCCTAGAGGCAGCTGGGTCTACCAAAAGTGTCGTAAATCTGATTGCATGATATTGCACCTTATGACAGCATCACTTAATGACAGAGTTCTCAATCCCAATAACTTTCAGTAAACCAAGGTGACACAGTGATTAGAGTGCAGAACTGCAAGCTACTTCAGCTGACTGCTAGCTGCAGTTCAGCAGATTGAATCTCACCGGCACAAGGTTGATTCAGCCTTCCATCTTTCCGAGGTGGGTAAAATGAGAACCTAGATTGTTGGGGGCAATCTGCTAACTCTGTAAACCGCTTAGAGAGGGCTGTAAAAGCACTATGAAGCGGTATATAAGTCCTATTGCTATTGTTATCCCCAAGAAAATAGTCATGTGATGACTTGACTAATGTTAGCCTGCTGTGCTCTCTCCCTCCTGTAAGCAGAAGTGGAGGAAGAAGATAAATAAATGTTCACATTAGTAATTTCCTTTAAATTTGCAGTCACCTTATCATCTAGTACCCTGCTTAAGTGTATATGTTAAGTACATGGGGAACTATGACAAGGAGAAATATACGTAGGTGATAGTGGATAAAAGAGGAGGAAGCAATATACTTATAGTTGTCAGTCATGAGGTTCTATTGGGTTAACGGATAGATGAATTATTCAGACTTATATTCAAATCAGAAACCTGTGTTTCATTATAGTCTTATTTTTATGCTTTTCTTATTAGCTTAAAGTATATTATCAATCTATCGAGAGGGGCGATAGGAAGTGTGTATAAATACATGTTAAATCTGGGCACAGTGAATTAGACTGAAACCTTTAGGAAACCATACTTTCCAAAAAATAAAAATAAAATGAGGATTCTCATGTTTAAGATGTTGGGCTTTAGGTTTGAACAATAAATATCGCAGCTTCATCCCAAGTTCACTGCAAATATCAAATATATATTTTTACTTTAAAACATGTAATGTACAACAAAGCATTAGACCTACTTTTTAAAACAATGCTGTTGTACTTTATTTTTCTCCCAGGACAAGGGCAGGCTGCAGCAAACCACAGTGCTGTTTATACATTGCTTAAAAGAACAAAGCATAACCAAGTAATACTTGTAAACTTACTTGAAAGTTCAAATAGACAGTATTTTGAAGATTGTTGGCAACACGCCTCATACTTCAAAAACTATCTTTAGGGTAGTTTTAATTCTTTTTTCAACACAGTAGTGCATCATTAATGTTCCTAAACAAGGGATAGCATACATTAAGGAACCAATTAAAATCTGTCCAGTATTGCCAAGATTACTAGCCCATTAATATTTTTACAAGCTTTCATTTAGGATTGCTTGCTCTTCATGCAAAATCATCGCTTCCTCACCTGGAAACAATTCTTATTCATCAGTATCAGCTAAACAAATGAATTGCTTACAAAATTTAGCAAAGATTTCTTCCAAAGTTTGTTATGTGCATATGTGTGTATCAGTCTGTTAAAATACCAAGATATTTGCTGTGAAAGGGTGGAAAAGGTTTTCACTGAAAAAGAGAAATGCTAAATTGGAAATGACAACGTAAACCTTTCTGATCTAAAATAAAATTGTTTTAAGTCATTGAAATGAGAGTAGAGCTGCTAAAATGAGTGCATTATCTCAACAGGTGTCTGTCCACAATGACGTAGCAACTTTCAGATCTGAACAATTTGAGAACCAATTACAGTAGTTGGAAACTAAAACAGGCACATTTGCCTTGCACAGGAAATGCTTGTGTATTCGGTTTACTATTATCTGTTCATTTTCTAGACTGATGTGCTGCCTTTAAGAGTTTTATAAACAGAAAGATAGCAGACATTTCACATGCTTTATTAATGTATTTTTAGCTACATGTTGTCTATGGTCCCCCAAGTGGCACATATAAACAGAACTTCTGAACGTGTTCCACTCAATCCAATTTTGTTTCACATTGGAATTATTCGTTGATTGGAAGAGGCCATATATCATGAGGCCACCAACTGTACTTCATGGTTGAAGTATCTAGCCCAGAAAAAAATATTTTTAAAAAATATAGATGTATCCTGAAAGAAAAAGTTCTCACAAATAATGTATTTTATTAAACATTATGAACATTGCCTTATGTGTGGCTATAAACCTGTTTCAGATGTTCAATCTCTTCATAGCCGTTATCAAGCATGATGCCCCAGACGGAGCAGATAGGAGTCAGTACCTTGTATATGTACTGACATACAAAGTACTTGTTAATAGAATAGAATAAAATTCTTTATTGGCCATATGACATCTCTAATAAAATGGATCTTTGAGGAATTGTTTGCCTCGGAGTCTTACTTGGTTGGGGTTGTTACCTGGAACCCCGACACGCATGATTGGACACAGAACAATTAATCAGTGGAACAACTTGCCTCCAGAAATTGCGAATGCTCCCACACTGGATGTTTTTAAGAAGAGGTTGGACAACCATTTGTCTGAAATGATAGAGTTTTCTGCCTGAGCAGGGTTGGACTAGAAGACCTCCAAGGTCCCTTCCAATTCTGTTACTCGGAATTTATCTCCGGTGCATAAGTTCTCAGTGCCCATACAAACAACAAAGTGATAAATCATAAATTGAAAATCATAAGACACAGTCATAAATCATAAGATACAAACAACAAAGTGATAAATCATAAGATACCAATAGGAGAATGTAATAGGAAAGATGAGAAGGATAATAGCGATACAGAACCTACTACATGAGTAAATATCCTTAGGCGTAAGACATGCTGTGGGAATTAGGTGTTTAGCAGAGTAATGACATGGGGGAAAAACTGTCTTCATGACCAGTTGTTTTGGCACGCAATGCTCTATAGCGGTGTCCCGAGGGGAGGAGTTGAAACAGTTTATGTCCAAGATGTGAGCACCTGTAGATCCTTTCTCCGCTTTCTTTCCAATCTCTGCAGTATATAGGTCCTCAATGGAAAGCAGTTTAACAGTTTATTTAAAAGAATGGATATAAACCAAAATAATGAATGGTATAGCATTATATACTTCAGAACAGAGAGGAGAAATTATCTAGTAGGTGGATTTCATCTAAGAAGACAGCCCAGCAAGTTTCCTTCTTTTCCCTATATTTCCCAACTTAGAATTAATCATCTCGAGCAACTTTATTGACTACTCTTATAAAAATACCTTCTGAAATCTTAAAGGTTGCCAGATTCAATGAGCCATGAGCTAGAACCTACTTCAGGAGGTTCAAAGGCCATTGTCTCTGTTACAGTAATTACGATTGGAAACAAGGAAGGAAACTGGATGGAAAAGCTTTGAATTTGTTCACTGAAACATTTTTTGTAGAGCAGTTAAGCATAATGACTGTTCATAATAACTGAACAATCGAAAGAGAACACACATGATTCTAGGACAGCATATACTGTACTGGGGTCTTCTGTAATAATATTACCTAAGTAAATTTATGGAGCTGTCATAGATAGATTGTAGAACTTGGCTTAGTTTCTGGATTTGTTATTGAGGTCAAGCAACTGCGATAAAAGATTCAAAGCCGTGCCGAAGCTTTTTTTTGTCCTTCCTCAGAATTCATGCTTCTTATTTGTTTTACTTCAAAGCTGAATTGAATGTGGGACTTGCTAAAAAGGAACAAAGTATGCTTAACACACACACGTTCAATGTTCTGAGTACTGATTTCTACAACCCAAAGCCAGCCACGGAGTTTGGCGTTATAGATAACAGGTGTACAAACAGAGAAACCAGAAAGTTCCCAGAATGCAAAGTGTGGTCTTGAAGTAGCTCTAACAGCTTTTTTTTCCTTTAGTGCTAGAAATTCCAGTCCTAGTTATGCTTGATAGTGTTGCTCAACTGAAGATAAACTGAGTCTGTTTTTTTATGTTTAACATCTGGTGCCTTCTTGAAAATGCGAAGTGGTTTTTCCCAGAAAAAGACTTGGCTGCTTGAAGAATGAAGGACGCCTGTTCTTTGAGCCCAAGCTCTCTCAGCTCTGCTTCCCCAACTCTTCTTCTTTATATAGATATGAGTCTAGGTTAGTAGTAATATTTCACCCTGCATTATCTTATAATTAATTCTCCCAGACCTAATAGCTGGGAGCCATAGATAGGCAAAGGACTGTTGTGCAGCAATAAGCTAGATAAGAAGGACTTCCTCCTGAAGTTTCAAGAGAAGGCATGTACAGTATTTGTACGCCTTCGTACAAGTTTGACTTCATTGTTGACTGCATAGCTCAGTGAAATTATAAGTTGGTTCATTGATCTGTTTATTTTTATCTTTCTGATAAGAAATTTAACAAAGTCATCTTCCTCAATGTTATTTTTAAACATTTTGGGATACAGGTAGTCCTTGTTTTCCAATCATTCATTCAGTGAGCATTAAAAATTGCAATGCCACACAATCAGGAGAGTTACAACCAGTTCTTAGAGTTCTGGCTGTTGCAACAGGCCCATGGTCACATCATGATTTAGGTACTTGGCAATGGCTGCACATTTATGATTGCCATTTGCAGCCATCACAGGCCAGTTTCCAACTTGCAGTTGGCAGGAAATCATAAGTCAGTCACTTGACATCGCACCCTAATGAGCTGGTTGCTTACCTTAATGGTCACATGATTATTATTATTTTCATTTTACTACCATGTCATTTAGGAAAAGAGTTGTCAGTCCCAGTTGCAGTCAGTAATTGAGGAATACCTGTAATAGAAGAATATGCTGGTCCTGAATATGCACATCTAATTAATTACAGTTTATTACTGTTATTTTCTACTGATTTAACATTGACTGAGCTGCTCAGGGTCTATAGAAATGAAGCAGTATATAAGCTGACGCAATAAATAAGAACACCATAAGCAGTAAAAATACAGAGAAAACAAACTGTTATAATTAAGATACAATATAATAAGCAAAAAATAAGAACACAATCTGTAAAATATATTTCAGCAAACCTCTTAGAATATTACATGAATAAAAATGTTTTCCTCAGCTACTGAAAGAATGGAGATAGTCTTGTTTTCCTTTTCATGGTCTTCCAGAAATCTGGAGTAATAGCCAAGTTGGCCTACTTTCAAGTCCTTTTAAAAAACGTGCCATAAGTGTTAGCAAGCAAGACAGCACATCTTCTATTGCAGATTCTTAAAATCTGAGTAAGCTCATGTGATGCACTTGTGGTTTCTCAGTTTGAATTGATAAAGAGTATCAGGCTTTGTGGGTCATAATTATCACTTTGAATTTTATTCAGAACCTGACTAATGGTTAATGAAACTGATTAGGATTGAATATACTCTCCATAATTTACTAGTCAGTGCTGCATCAGCAAGGATTGTGAATTGACTGCAGTTTTTACAGTTGAAACAGCTAAGGCAGGGATGTCAAACTCGCGTCGTCACATGACATGACTTTTTTCCCCTTTGCTAAACTGGGCGTGGGTGTGGCCAGTGTGTGATGCATCTGGACCGTGGGCCGGAAGTTTGACAGCCCTGGCCTAAGGCATCATTTACGATTTGTTGTGCAGACACATCAACATGTGCTGTCCCAAAAAAATATTTTCGTGAAGGATTGGACTCATTTGAGCAAATGTAAGTGTGGGGTCAAGGTATTACATTGATAAGCTAGAAGATAGAGGATTGGAATTTCTTTTTGCCATCAATATTTATGGATCACGGGCATTGGATTTGGAGATTTTAATAGTAGTAGTCGAGTAGTAGTAGTCCTCGACTTATGATTACAATTGAGCCAAAAATTTGAATTGCTAAGTGAGACATTTGTTAAGTGAGGTTTGTCTCATTTTATGACTTTTCTTAGTTGTTAAGTGAATTACTGCAGTCGTTATTGAATACGGTTGTTTAGTGAATCTGGTTCTCTCATTGACTTTGCTTGTCAGAAGGTTATGAAAGGCAATCACACGACCCTGGGATACTGAAACCGTCATAAATATGAGCCTGTTTCCAAGCGCCTGAATTTTAATCATGTGACCATTGAGAATGCTGCAATGGTCATAAATGTGAACAATCATAACTCCCTTTTTTTGGGTGCCATTGTAACTTCGAATGGACACTAAATGAACTGCTGAAAGTTGAGGACTACCTGTATTGGTGACTACGCTGAATTTTCGTCATTGCTATTTGTGCTCAGACATTAACATTTATGTAGTACTTGTTTTATAAGTTCCTTTATTTTAGCCCAATGCTTTCTAGCCTTGTGAAGGAGACCCAGTCCAAGTGTGAGGAAAGTACTTGACCTAGCTGATCAGTCTGTCAGCACTGAGTAGCTGCTTCTTAACAGATGCTGCATTTTGAGTCGAAGAGCTACTGGTGTCATATCTGTAGGAGAACCTGCTTTAGGACTGATCAGGATCTGGACAGATGACTAAATACTCTCTCTTTCTGTCTTAAGCAACAGCCTTTGGAAAAGCTTTGCTCTTACAATGCATCCCAGCTGCACATTCCTTTGTGTGAGCCAAAATGTAAGGAAATGAGAGTGAGCAGCTGAGGCGATGGGAGAGTCCGGCCCAAAGCCTCTTATATAGTTTGAAGCAAGTAATGGTGGGCAGAAACTTGAAGAGAAGTTTGTTGATGTCTGAGTTACATGAAAGAAAGTGGCTTAAGGAGGGAAGGTGGTTTTTTTCCTTGAAGGTCAGTATAAAAACACTTTAGGCCAAATTGCACTGTCAATCTTCCCCTTTCCCTCTGTCATTTCAAGAAACCAGTTCTGAAACTATTTGTCCTTTCTGGAATCAATTAATACCAGTTATCTCTCTGAATATCCTTTCTAGCCTTCAAGTCATTCTCCCTGCCTGCCTGTTCTTATGGAAAGACATGTTATTCCCATGGTCAGAAGTCACGTGATATAAAAACCATAATATTATAGAAAGAATAAATTAAAACCCCATGATTTAAATCTTTGTGGGTAGAAGTTTCCATGGTTCTAAACAGTTCACTAGAACTACAGTACACCTCTTTTGGATTTGGATTTTCTGTTTTTTGTTTTTAAATTCATCCTAATACTATAGAGAAGATCAAGCATGATGCAGATTTCTCTTTCCCATTAGTGTTCAGGCAGCTGTGCTGTAGCTGGAGGTGAAGATGGAGCTTTTCTTTTTTTTTATGTCTGGCTTTCTCCTTGTTCTGTTGCAGACAGAAGTTTGATTTATTCGAATAAAAGTGAACTTAATTAGGAAGACAAAAGAAAGTTAAGAGTGTTTTTCTCGAATGTTTTTCTCTAGATTCCAAACCTCTTGATAACTGATTTCATGGAATTGCCTGGAAAGCAAAACCAAATGTAATAAGTTTAGAAGTGCTGCTTGTAATGATGTATAAACACTAAAAGACTTTGTAACTTCCATTATCTGCGTACAGTTAAAACTTGTCCTCTTAAATTAATTTGATTTCCAATAGAATAAATAAAAATTCTTCTTCTTTCCATTCCATCTACAAACACTTTTAATTGGAAAGAATTTAAAGTAAGTCTAGGATTGCTTAAAAGATCAGGCCTGTGCAGTACAGTGCTCAATTGCAGAAGAGTGCTGTTATATGTGAACATAAGCTTTTTAAGACAGCTGCATCTTTTCCAGCTCCAAAGCAGCTGCAGAGTACAGCCTTATAATCCCAGGACAAGGCACAGCTGCTTTAAAGAGTTGCAGGTGGGTGCTGTGTGTTCAGGTTCAGAAGCACCTTTTGGGGATTAACTCAAAGCACTATGTAACTCTTTGAATTCCTGTGTCACAGAACAGATAATACAGGTAGTCTTTGACTTGCAGCCATTTGCTTAGTGACTGCTTGAAATTACTATGGCAGTGGAAAAAAGGGACTTATGACCATTTTCCACACAACCGTTGCAGCATCCCCATGGTCATAGGATCAAAATTCAGCCCTTTGGCAACTGTTTTTTTTTTTTTTAATGATGGTTGCAGTGTGACCTTCTGACAAGCAAAGTCAAAATGGGAAGCCAGATTTGCTTAACAGCCGTTTTGCTAATTTAACAACTGCAATGACTCACTCTAACAACTGGGGCAAGAAAGGTCATAAAATGAAGCAACACTCACTTAACAGCTCTCTTGCTTAGCACTATTGGGCTCAATGATGGTCGTAAGTCAAGGACTACCTGTACCTATAAACTAGGCTAGATGCGCCTTCCCATTTGGTCAGAGATCATTGTGCTGGTGGATGAGTCAACAAACAGAGGCCAGTAAAAATGACAGGCTCGTGCTTCCTCTCTACCTTTCAGCTCCTATTCCATTACAGGACTTGGGTGGGGTGGCAGTCTGGATCTAATGCACAAGAGACCTGTTTGTTTTAACTGGTGGTTCCATACAGTTCTGCTTTCCCCATCCTGTATCCTGTTTGTTCCTGAATAGCTTTCTCTTTAGATTGTCCAAAAGAAACAAGCCAACAATTGACTGGGAAGAGAATAGTTAATGGTTAACTCTATTCTGTGGTGAAATGTGGCAGTAAAAATTAGCTCATTGTGGTCTTTGCTTGCTTTGCTAGTTAATCATCTCCAGGAAAGCTATTTACCAAAGTCCTTTTCTCAGTATTTTTAACAGTCATCTTCTACCGGGAATTTGTGTTCATCTTTTCCCTATAACTGCTATTGAAGTTCTGACTCCAGCCCCATCCCACATGCACGGCTAATAAAACAGGACCTCATTTGATTTTTTCCAACTGGCTAATTGCACCTTGATAAGGATCCTGTCATATGATGTGAAACTGGGAATTGGAATCTGTTTCCTGCTTTGACTTTAGTGGAGTTGCAGCATCTAGTGCAATGCCACTAATGGAAGTAAAAATCCCCAGCCTTCGTCTTTTCCCCGTGTTTGTCAGGGCAGCAGCTCTAGGATCGCAAAGGCCTAACTCAAAGCCCAGCCATGTAAGAGTGTGAGAGCTTGTCTTGCCATCTTCAGCTGCTGTGTACGTTTGTGAGTATTTAAATTATTTATTCTGGTATTTCCCTGTGGCTTTGGGTGTGTGTGAGGTTTCAGCCGCCTTCTCTGCTCAGGTTGGAGGGAAGAAGAGGCCCTGACTTCCTGACTGCGAGGGCTGTCCTGTTCAACCTCTTTAACCCTGCCCTCCCTCCCCCTCCAAGGGAGGGGTCGTGATTTCGACTTCCCCTTAGGGAAATGAAACGAGCACTCAGGGCTTCAGACTTGGCAGGGCTGCTGGCCCAAGCATTGCTTGCTGTTTTACTCTGTATCCTCACACAAGATATGACACAGAGCGGGAACTTTGCTGCCTTCTTGCCAATCGGAATTGGATCCTGGTAGCAAAGATTTTCCAAGCGGTTAATGGTGCCTGACGGACAGCAGCTTCATCACAATGGATGAGAATGGAGAGCGGTAGAGGAAAGGGCAGAGAAAACAGGTAAAGGCAGAACTTAAGAGTAGAGTGTTCTTGAGCTGGATTTATTTCTGTGCTGGGACACAGGAGATGTCTCCAAAGTAGGCTTCATAATCTGCTTAGTTAGTATGTGTTGATTTAAACAGCTTTGTAGAGAGAGGAAAACGCTTGTACCAAGTTTGTGACAAGGATGTGGTGGTGATGGTACAAGCTGAACTCCCCCCCCCCCAAAA
>JANHFK010002063.1:40033-56346 GCA_036250565.1 Sibynophis collaris | reverse complement strand
CCCCTCTCTCATCCTCTCCCTCCCTCTTTTTCCGCCCTTAGACCTGCTTAGTTTCAGTATGCCCTCAGTACTAATTCATTACAGTTCTTTTTTCTCAGCTTACAGCTTACATTACAAGCTATCCACATTGTACATTTAATAAAGAGTGATGATATATTTAAATATAGTTACGCTTTCTGAGGCAGACCGATGGGCACTGTTGGAGGGAATCTTTGGGCCAGTCGCTTGTTCTCAGTTCTACCCATCTCGCATGATTATGGTTGTGGGGAAAATAGCAGGAATCAGCTTTAAGTGTCCTGCCTTGAGATGTAAAAAAATAAAGGGAATACATAAATTAATACACATAAATAAAAGCTAACACTTCATAATACTCTCTCTGCTTTAGTTAGCGTATTAGTATTGTTTGCTATTCAGGAATTGATCTTTGGCTCTTCCAAGCGTCTGGAAAGTATTTTGGGTTTTAAATATTACTGAGATAGTTTGATTTCTCTTTGA
Organism: Sibynophis collaris; assembly: GCA_036250565.1. NCBI lineage: Eukaryota > Metazoa > Chordata > Lepidosauria > Squamata > Sibynophiidae > Sibynophis > Sibynophis collaris. The sequence continues at coordinate 55,851 of JANHFK010002063.1, read as the reverse complement.
ATGGAATTCATAATTTTATCTAATTGATTTATGGTAATTGTTGAAGCCAATGCTTTTTCTCTTTTTACAGCTGAAAAATAAAACATTTCCACATCATTAAGAGATTATTATCAGTATGGTCCCTAGATTAGATTTCGGTTTTAGTTTAGAAGGTGTTATTATATAGTAGGTTTTTGCTGTATGTTGAATCCAAAAGGAAAAGTGGGTTTGGTTTAATTGCAGATTAAGAACAGATGCTTTAGGTTAGTCTATTTCAGGTACCTTGATTGAAACATTTTGCTTCAAGATGCCCTGTTTCATCCAACTGTTTCCTGTTCTTTCCACACAGATAACTCTGGATTTTACAACATTTTTTGTAAAAATACTCAAAGGTTGATTAATATCCAGGCTTTTGTACTAGCTGCTAAATACTATTCAATGCCAAATCTTGGAGTATGCACCTCATTAGAACAGATACTTGAAGCAATGGATAGAAAACAGCAATTGAGTAAGTTAATGTTATATTGTTTTTAATATCTGCAAAATATTTTCTTTAAAATTCCGTTATTAGGAGCCATGGTGGCACAAGTGGTTAGAATGCAGTTTTGCATGCTAATTCTGCTGATTGCCAGCAATTAGATTCTCACTGGATCAACTCAGCCTTCAATCCTTCCGAGGTCGGTAAAATGAGGACAGAGATTGTTGGGTGCAATATGTTGACTTTTCCAAATCAAATCCCACCTTAGCCATGAGAGTGAGCTGAGTGACTTTGGGCCAGTCACTCCCTCTCAGCCCAACCCACCAGCGGTGGGTTTCTACTGGTTTGCTCTGGATACTGCGAACTGGTAGTAGCAGTGGCTCCATCCACCCACCCGGATGTCATCACGGAATTCTGTGCATGCGCAGAAGCGCCACATACGCTCCCATTGCAAACCAGTAGCGAAGTTAAGTGGAACCCACCACTGCAACCCACCTCACAGGCTTATTGTGGGGAAAATAGAAGGAGGAAGGAGTATTAAATCTTTTTGCCACCTTGAGTTATTTGTAAAAAGACAGACAGAATAAGAGCTGTTTCTGAATCACATGGATTTCCAGCTTGTGGTTTCCATGTGAAGTCATTTTAATGCCTGATTAAAGAAACAGTTTTCCTTATTTTGGAAAGAATTTCTTTTTCCCAAAAATATTCAATATTCCCTGAATATTCTTGCTCTAAGCAAATACAGAAATATTTTGCTTATACTTCAAATGGAAGGGAACAATCTCAGCATTTGAATCATTCTGTCTCCTTTGCCTCCGTTTTCTTCCTGTCTCTCCAATGACCTTCCCTTACATAGGACAAAAGGAACAATATGGTATTTATATGAGTTGACATCTATTTGATTGTTCTAGTATATAAAGGCAAATCAAGCGATAATATGTAATTTTATCTCTGGACTGGCTCACAAATAGATTTTAAACATGACACTTGTGAGCCTGCATTATTATTTAAATTCTTTGGAAACTTTTGTCAGAAAGTCAGAATCAGAAACCATTGTGTAGCAAATATATTGTAATATTGGTTCAGAACATTTTTACTTCCGGTATTTATTGGGACATAGCCATAGTTTGTAAATAAGATGCACATAATAATAATATTTTAGTGATACATGCTCCCACAAGCTCTTATGCTAAATGTGTGTTTCTTTTTGATCAGAGGTAGAAATGAAAACAGATAATTTTATGAATGATAAGAAATCACATGAAGTAAAACTGATGTCAGATTTAGTAGATGGCATTGCAAAGTATTATGGCTTAAACCAGGTAAGAATTTTTATTACTTTATCCCTTTAGGGTTGAATTCCTTCCAAAGGCTTGGATGTGCTAGAGGAGATGCTATTGTCTGTTGAGGAAGATTATAATATCAAATTAGACTTTGTTCTAGGTTTGTTTTTCTCCATTTAAGAAGCCCAATTAAAGAGTCAGAAGTTAGAAATGGGATATGTTTTTATTAAATGTGCATTGAATTTAAATTAAACTAAAGAAAACTATATTTGGCTTAATTTTCTGTGGTTATGAAGGAAGTTAAGATAAATAATAAGTATAAGTGTGTTTGTATGTATAGTTGTCTTAATTTAACAACCACACTTGGAGCCAGCAACTTGGTCATTCAGCAGTGTGGTTGTTAATTGAAACCATGACTATGTGGATGATCTTGCTTCAGCTTTCCTTAGCATTACAGATCTGCAAAGGTTATAAATATGAAGATTGATATCAAAGTACCTTTTTTCATCATTGTCATAACTGAATGATCATTGTCTGAGGCAGTCACAATTTCTTTAGTTTTACTAATTAATGTTTTGTTTTAATAAACTGTGAAGGGCATCTTTATATTATATATATTTTTAGTCCTTATAAGAAAGCTAAATGTAAACAGATTTTGATCTGTAAAATGAAAAAAACTGTTTATAGCAATAATAATCTCAAGGGTGCTTTCTAAAAGTTTCTAATTCAGCAAAAGGATTTATACTGGCTTTATCTTTCTACTCAAACTGTACAATGGGATATGAAATGTACAATATTATTTAGATGATAAAAATTAAACCTCATACAATAGCACTATTTTGCTTTTCTGATTTCTGTGTGAAAGATGACTGTAATCATCTTTAGCACAATTAGGTAGGTCTAAAATGCACCCTAACCCAATCATCTGATGGGAAAACCCCTGATAAAAATAATGTTTCATTCTTCTTGTGGTTATGCCCTACTGAACATATTTCATAGCATTTCAAATCACACTAAGAACATCAGCAGAGACCCCAGTTAAAATACACTTCAAATACAATAGAATATATTTAGGATGTAAGAAAGTTTAGTTAAATTGAAACTATGTTTACCAAGTGGCAAAAAACCCTTCCCTAGAATAAGATCCATTGGGGATTTACTAGTAAAGTGTTTCATAACACAGATAATCCTTGACTTACGACAGCTCATTTAGTGACCATTCAAAGTTACAATGGCACTGAAAAAAGTGAGTTATGATCATTTTTCACATTTACGACCATTTCAGCATGCCCATGGTCACATGATCAAAATTCAGACATTTGGCAACTGACTCATATTTATGACGGTTGCATTGTCCCAGAGTCATGAGATCTCCTTTTGCGACGTTCTGACAAGCAAAGTCAATGGGGAAGCCAGATTCACTTAACAACCTTATTACCAATTTGGCAAGAAAAGTTGTAAAATAGGGCAAAACTCACTTAACAAATGTCTTACTTAGCAATATAAATTGTGGTTGTAAGTCGAGAACTCCCTGTATTATGCAAGAAGATGTATAATAATTTGGTTGTCTTTCTGCAACCAAAGATGCATATCAGAGCCCAAATATTAGATGGACCAGAGACTTGATCGTTAAGAAACCTTTTGTAGTATATAGGAGTTGATATTGTCCTTGGTTGGTTCTGCCTAACAGCCAAACAGTTAAAATCAAGCAATGACTGATAATTAGTTGGGTACACAAAACATAGCAAGAAATCAAAAGAAAAGTTTTTGAATAATTGCTGTGGTAAAGGAAATTAGAATATTTTGGACATGTGATGCGACACCCGGAAAAAATATGGCATAATTCACTTCCTCCAGGGAAAGATTGAAAGCAAATGAGGTCCAGGCAGAAGGAAAACCTTATGGCTTCAAAATCTAAGGGACTGGTTTGGACAAAACTCAGCAGCACTTTTTCATGCGGCTGTTGATAAAAATAGGATCGCTAACATGATCGCCAACGTCCATGACAGATATGGCACAACAAGAAGAAGAAGAAAGGAAATGCCTCTAGACCTAGATGTAATAATGTGCAGTCATAGCAGGCTAAGAAGCATAAAGCTCATTTTAATATACAAGATCTATAGAAAGAAAGGAGAAAACATTTGGCTTCAGTGAATCCAATCATATCCAGAGATTATTTATATAGCCTGGAATTGGGGTAGAACAAGCCGCATGTCAATCTGATGCATATCAGCTTGCTCCATTCTAAAGGTCAGCTCATGATAGGCCATGGAAATGCTAAGAGGATGTTAGTCATCTCATATTTCACAAATTGTCAGCTCTGATATGTTTCTCATCTACATCTCAGTCATGCCTAGTATGTTGGAATTTGTAAAATGCTTTATTAACAGGCTTCTTGTTGACCAATCCATAGAAAAATTTAAGAATAAAAGCAAATATACATGTCCCAGGATAATCTTGCAAGATTCAATCTGGGTCGGTCAAGATGCTTCAGTTAAAATTTTATAAAAACACAAGCTTTAATAATAAAAATGAAAAAAGAAATAGTCTGCAATAAAATTTTATGATGTTTTTTTTTGCTCTGAAATTTATCAATATTGTAATCATTTTTAAGAGCTGAATGTAGCAAAAATATACACAATTACTGTTGGTAACTATGTCATAAAATTTATTTTGTCTCTGTTGGAGATAATAGTATTTTTGGTGGATTTTACCTATTTTAACAAGAAAGTACTTGTTAAATGGCATATGGGTTTTCTCTCTTTTCTCAGCCCTTTGTTTCTAAGATAAAATTTCAGTAGGGCTACCAGATTTGGACCACAAAACTAGATTTTTTAAAAATCAAAAATTTGCCCAGGAGATCACAAACTCAGTATATTCCCCCTCTGTCCCACATGTTCAACAGAAAATTGTCTTTACTAATTTGCAAAACTTTAAAAGAGAACGGGTCAATCTGACCTTAAGAACAAGTTGTAACAGAGGGCTGGGACAGCTATCAAAGCCAGTTTTAAATTCTTATTTATTTATTTTTATTTATTTTATCGTATTTCTTATCTCTCTAGCTGCACACTGGGGCTGGATTTTGACTATGCTTTTTTTTTTGGCTTGTGTACAGAATGGGAAGATTCTATTTGGAGAAGATGGTTCTGCAGATAAAAATTCAAATCATAAAATACTTAACCAGCACTTTGATACGTACCCAGAAATTCATTTCTGGCCAGTACGGTGTCAACAATATAGGAGATAATCTGCCTGAAACAGTTCTTACTTACTGAACTGGCTTTTTGCATTTTGCATTAATCTTAATTTTGGAATACCTTGCTGAAGTAGTCCCAAGTAAAATGCATTACAGCAATCCAAACATGAGATGAAAAGAGCATCCAACGACAGTCACCAAAAGTGGGGAAAGATTTTCATAGCCACACTTTTCGCTTGTTGTTCAAGAAGAAACTCTTGAGTTCAGAAGAACCTTCAGGTTACAAATCTGCTTCTTCAGGGGGAGAGAGATCCCATCTAAAGGAAGAGAAAAGATGGTTTTGTGATTTTAAAAAAAATCAGTTCATCTTGTTGGGATTATTTTTTATTTCATCCAGTCACTCATAGCCTCCTAGATCAGGTAGTGGAAAAATTTAACTGAGTGTCATCATCCAGCTGATGATTACCTATCCTTCTGATGGATGAGCTCTTCCTATGGTTTTATATAGATATTAAAATCATGGCATGAAAACTCATCTATCAGAGTAACCAGAATCTCAGTCTCCTTGTCCCCCCAATCTCCAGTATTATAAGCACTGATGCAGCAAGAAATGGAACTACCGGTACTATAACATAAGTACCTTTAATGTCCAATATCTGTGATCAGTCCAGAAGAATACCTCTATTCATCTAGTCATGTTGCAGATCTTCCACAAAAATGATCAATAGAGTTTTTGACCCATGCCCAGATATGAAGCCCAACTTGGCTTCCATTTCTTGCCATGGACTATCATTTCCTGTGGTCAGATAAACAAGATTCTGTAGTTTATGTTGCTGGCTTGTTCCCATAAAATGCAAAAAAGGATTAAAAATATGAATGCAGGGGGCTCATGTATAGTTTATTAATATAAAGTCTTATTATCCAAACATTGATATCTGTTAAAAATAACTGCACTTTTAATAACTGCACTTTTTTTCTTATAATTTTCATGATAAATTTATGCTACATTTTAGAAGGGGTATCTGCTCTAAAAAAATATTATTTACATTCTAGGTAATTGACCTGGGTTCTGGAAAAGGTTACCTGAGCTCTTTCTTGTCATTGCAATATAATCTAAAGGTTTATGGAATTGATTCTTCAAACACAAACACCCATGGAGCTAATGAAAGAAACAGGAAATTAAAAAAACACTGGACAGCCTATCAAAGACGTGCAGAAGCAAATGTCAGAGATCAGACATTGAAAGAAACCAAGAAAAGTGCAGAACAAAATAAGGAGAAATATAACGCAAACACCAGTGAAAAGTGGTTAAGAACTAATAAAAGTCTTCAGAGCAAGGTCCAAGGGACTGTTTCAGATGCTCTTGGTATTGAATCAGCTGAAATTAGCCCAGATCCTAATGTAGGCATTACTAAAAATCAGTATGAACTCAAGCCTGAGGTTCGGGTACAACTCATTGAGAACAATATACCAGAGAATGTATTTCTAGATATTCTGCCTACTGATGCTGTAGAAGTGGATTGTTCATCCAGAAGTAATTGCAGAGAGCTCTGTGAAGAAGAGAAAGAACAAAGGAAGGTGGCTTCTTTGAAAGCCAAAGCCAGCCGGTCAAAAGAGGCCAACATTTATTCCCCGTTGACATCGTTCATAACCGCAGAAACAGAGCTACGTGATATTGTTGGAGATCTGGAGGTTATTTATTCTTGTTTCAACTTTTTAATCTGATTTTGAAGTCTGAATTGAAAAATATTGAATTAAGACTGCTTTTCTGTAAGAGCTTAGAGGAGATACAAGATAAAATGTATTTACAGGAATACCATTGTTCCTAAAAAGTGGCATAGTAAACTTGCATTTATATATAACATTACAATTACATTATTATATTATATGCTGTATGTGTTATAACAATTGGGCACTTGAGACAATTTGAAGTTACGACAGAATTCCCAAAATGTATTTACAACCCAGTTCTGATGCTGGCACTCCCTCCCCATCCCTGCAGTCACATAATTGCATTTTGGGCACTTGGTAACCAGCTTGGTTACAATATTCCATGTTCATGTGATGTGATTTACATTTTTTGCCAGAAAGTTTTGTTGGAAATTTGTTCATACAAATTTGAATTATTTCACAATAATAATAATGGTAGCACAATATACACAATACACAATTAAATCCTGTATAGATTATTCTAATTTAGTTATGAAGTAGGGGGAGGGAGACAATGGGAAGAGGTAAAGCTTGAATGCAATTCAATTTATTAATTTATCATGACAAAAAAAATTGCAAATTAAGATATGTAATCAAACAGTGAATATACCAAACAAATTTTTACTAATGCTATTTTTGCAAAAATTGTATATAGGAAATCCATTGCTTCAGATTCTTGCATTTTAGACATATTGTGAAGTCATCTTAACAATATTTGAAAAGACAGAAAGAAATGCATACTGCCTAATTAATAGAACTCAGCAGATTATAGCTAGTTCCTCTCTGCCAGGTAAAACCTCCTATCATCAGGAGGAGAACTTTTTGTTCTATCATATTCTTCCATGCTATATGCAAATCTAACAGTTTTAGATTATCAAGTTTTAGTATGTAAAACATGCATTTAAGATGGAGTGAATCTGCATATAAAAAGTAATACAGGCAGTCCTCATTTAGCAATTATAATTGGAACTGGTTGTTAACTGGTTGGTCTGTTGTTAAATGAAGGTTGCTAAATTGTAAACGTGACTGTGATTGTACTTTCCTTTTTTTCACTCCCTGGCCTTTTAGAACACTCACCCCAGCAAGGAAGGAAATTATTGTTTATATTTGCATTCATTGGAGAAAAGGAGAATTCAGAAGAGTCAGACACACAAATGGGAAATACATATCAAAAGCTTTGAGGGTCTGGAAGCTGTAAGCATGCTATGCAAATAGCCTGGTGTATACCCCATTGTGTGCCTGCTTATTCTCTTGTAATCCCTTCCTCTTCAATCTCTGCTCCACAAGTGATAGGGAGGGGGAAAAAACAGGTCAGGAGCAGGAGTAATCACTCCCCCCTCCACTTTTTAAAGCAATCTCTCAGCTCAATATGGGTGGTGGTGGTGGAGAGAAGAGATTTCTATAGGCAGACTTTCCTAATTCAGACTTCTTCCAAACTCTGCTGTTATCCTGTCAACAGACCATCTTCCCACTACTATGGTAGAGGATTGCCTGGATGAGAGAGAAATGAATAGAAATATAACTTGCCTTAAACTCAAGGAACTAGAATTTTTCTAGGTTTTATAATTTACTGATCTCAGTCCAAGATTGTTACGATGTGTACAATGATAATTATTAGCATATGTGCTCATCTAACCCTCATATCCTGGTTTGAATTGTGTTTTGTTTCCTAGGACTGTATACTTGTGGGTCTGCATACCTGTGGTGATCTTGCTCCAAGCACATTGAAGCTGTTTAATGCTGTGCCTGAAATCAAGGCAGTTTGCAGTGTGGGTTGTTGCTACCATTTGCTTTCAGAGGAACATGAAATGCATGAAGGTAAGTCTTTTTAAGGGCGTATGGAATTAATAAATGCTTGTCATTTTTCCTGTCATTGAATCATTTTTTCTGTTTTTAATTATGCTCTGTGGAGAAGTCACTTCTGAATGCCCTGTGGTTTTCCTGTTTGGGATTCTTTTTTCAGTTTTGTAATGGTTGTAGGCTTATTAATGCAAAACACTTTATGTGGTTATGGAGACATCTGTTTTTACTTCACCTTAGTAAAAAAATGTGTTTGTTCATTATTATTACAATCCCATCCTCTTAAAGAATGAATGCCCTTGGCAATATATAGAGAACGACCTCAGGGCAATACATTATATGGTAACTTATGCATATATGTCTCTGGAAACATTGTTGCTGCTTACAAAATTTCCTTTATAAAACAATTCAACTTCAGAATGTGACATTTTAAAGTTAGTGGTAGAATATTATAGTTATAAATATCTCATCCAAACTGGCTTAAAACATGAGCAGTGTAAAATACGAAAAATTCAAAATGTTCACATTTTTTAGTTGAAAGGACCTGGAGCAGACACCTCTTTCTGGATCTAGAGAATGCTACAAACAGCTAAGAATAGATAGACCCACAAACAAACTGGCCACATACCATGGTGGGTTTTATAGGTGACAATTTGCATCTTAATTTCATCCAAAAGACAATGGAAAGTAATAAAGGATTATTTGAAATGAGGGGTCCTCAGTGCTCTCTGAGCTTGGTTGTTTTGTTACAGACATTTCATTACTCAAAGTAGGTAATATCATGAGTGCTAGTCCCAAGGACACCTCACAATGAGAATAGTGCAGCTCATAGAGCACAGGTGTAATATGAACACATTGAGGCATCTGCCCACACTACTGCATTCTGGACAAGCTGCAGCTACCAAGTGATCTTCAGGACAGCCCATGTAGAGGGCATATTCTAGTAAATTCACTTTATATGAAATATACCATATTTTGGTGAAGGATTTTCTGTCTTTGAGGTAAAACTACAAAATCTGTTTTCATATTTTAAACCTATATTTATATTTGTGTATTTCTGAAAGAGTTTGTACATATGTTTATGTATTGTATCAGGCTAAACAGTACTTTTTATTATTTGCTTCTTAAAAGATAATAGTCTAGACTCACAAGTGTGAATTAAATTTAGCTTACTGTGTCACACAATGCAATCCTAGTTTACTTTTACAATGTTTACATGCAGTACCCTGCTGTGATTTAAAAGCAATTTCTCCTTCACTGATTTCTTCCATCAAAATAGCTATTAAATATCTATCCATCAAATCCATGTTGGAGACTTGTGTGCAAAATAACCCATGAAGGACGGTCTAGGTTGTTTCCTGTTTTGCCATAATTTTTATGTCATTTTGTATTTTACTTTACCATGATTTGTGTAATAAGTTACAACTGGCTGGATATTGACACATTGTTATAGTGTATGGCTTAACAGAAATGGCTGTCTTTATGCAACATTAAAACAAAAACAAATCATTATTAGTGATCCTAACCTGTGAGGTGAACAAGGACTTTTACCACAGTGTATGATATATGTACCTTACTAGGCTGAAGTAAATCAATAAGAAGTAATATTTCACATGTTCAAGTTCAGTTAAGTATCTCTTCCTGTTTGGTTAGCATAAGTATGGTGATAAAAAGAAAATAGACAGTCTGTGTATTAATTTAATTTATCATTATTTTTGAATAATGTGCTGAATTAAACAATAATTCTGTTACAGGAAGGATTTAACTCAGTAAAAAATAGATACTCTGTTTTCCCGAAAATAAGACCCTGTCTTTTTTTTTGCCACCAAAAAAGGCACCAGGTCTTATTTTCAAGGGGGGGTGTCGTCTGCTGACTCACCTCACTTGTCGCGTTGCCCCCGGCTTCTTTTTCTCTATCAGAGGCCTTCAGGAACTTCTCCATCTGGCAAGGCCAGCAAGGCTTTCCTGAAGGCCTCTTCAGCTGTTATCGGCTACTGAGGCCTTCAGGAAAGCCTTTCTGTCTGCAGCAAAAGAAATGGGCCGAGGTATGCGAGGTCTGGCTGCAATGATCCGAAGGTAAATAGTAGGGCAGCTCCACCCCCCATCCCCACCCTAGCTTAATTTTTACCTGTGCACACTGGAGTGGGCGGAGTCTTAATTAGGGCTAATTTTGGGGGTAGGGCTTATATTGGGCACACATGTAAAAATCAAGCTAGGACTTACTTTCTGAGTAGGTCATATTTTTGGGGGAACCCGACAGACAGACAGATAGACAGATAGATAGGTGCCACAGAAGGTTGTGGAGAATTATAGGGTTAAGATCCTGACTGAGAGGTAGGTACTGGCCAATCAACTGGATATCATGGTAATAGATCAGAATTAGGCAGCGGTGATAGATGTAGCCATGCCAACGGACAGCAAACACAGCAAGAAAGAGTATGAGATGATAGAGAAATACCAGGGCCTGAAGGAGGAACTAGAGAGGATGTGGAAAGTAAACACAAAAGTGGTCCCAATAATGATAGGGGCACTCAGGGTGGTGACTCCTAAACTGGAAGAGTGGCTTCAACAGATTCTAGGAATGACATCAGAGCTCTTTGTCCAAAAGAGTGCAGTGCTAGATACAGCTAAGATGCTGCACAGATCCCTCAAACTCCCAGCCTCTAGTAGATAACCTGAATTGAGGAACATACATACCACCCATAGGGGTAAGAAAGGAATTTTATACCCATACACGCACATGCGTGCACACACACTCTTTTAAAATGTGATTCCTAATTGAAATGATTTTGTTCACACTGTTAGATCCAAATTCATGGAACTTGGTAGCTTTAATAAATTTGAAATAAACAAGTTACTTAAATAGCTTTAAAATAATCTCTATTAATATGCTGTTTTGTTAATCAGTTTAACTTGAATTCTTACACCCATATTTTAAACTATATTGTAAAACGCTACCATGCTTTAATTAACCCAATTTTCTTGCTTCATACTACAGATTGTTAAACTCCTTGCAAGAATTGCATTTTCACAGTTCATTAACTTAAAATGTCATTGCTTTTTATGGTTACGTGATTTGAACACAGACATAGGTGTTCATAAAGGGATTTATGGATTCATATGTACAAGATGAAACAATCTAATTGTTTTATTTTTTTCTGCAGAAGGGACTCGGGGAATATGGGGTTTCCCTTTGGGCTGCTATTTGAAAGAAGAGGGATGGCTCTGTGGTCGTAATGCTAGAATGGCTGCCTGTTTGGTATGGATTCCCCTTTTCTGCTTTTGTTTGACTTGCAAATTCATAGCTTTGGCACAGAGTTCAGGATGTGTTGAATAATAATAGATCATGGTGTATCAATTAACAAAAATAGTGATCATTTGTAAAATAAATAAATACATTATGTCTCTTTTAAGTTTGAAACAATGGACACTAGTAAAAAAGAACCAAAACTGATTGAGTTGAATCCATATTTTTTTAAGTTTAGAGGAGAAATGCTAATGTAAAAGAAGAGAATTAAGGAAAAATGCAGTAAAAATGCAGTACAATTGCCAATTTTGTTAGTCTTTACTGGGTTCTAATGCCTGCATAGTGAATAAGATGGTCTTTTCACTGTAGGATGAGATCTATGGTGTCTTTTTAACAGAATGACTCTATATATCCATAATGCGGTTACCCAATATTTAGATAACTATAGTTTACTTAATCTTACTTTCTGGGTTTGCACAAGATAGAGAACTCTATAAATTATAAATAGGTTTGCTAAATATACTACTACTTCAATTGATATTGTGTTGCTCACTTTATAATGGACACAGCTGAATTTTTTAATATGTAATATTTATTCATTTGCACTTTACATTATCATAGCATGGTGACAAGCCATGAAATGCATTCAGATTTTTAAGCGAATTTATTTTGAGTGTCTGTTCTTCTGACACTTAAATCCTCTCCCTGGTTAGATTCAAATTCATATGACACATTAGCATTTTCATAAAAGCTAACTATAAATCATAATGGGTAGCAGAATGTTAAACAAATCAGAGATTGGGTTTGCTTCGCTGCTTCTGGTTGCAATGCTATCCTGTCTTGAAACATCTTTCCTATGAACCAAATGCTTATTTAATCCTTGTCTGATCCTCTTATATACTTCAATCTTTGCCCCTTTGACTTGCTCATTCTCTGCCTCCGTTTTCATAATTCCAGCAAGTGCATTCAAGCGGGTGTTGCTTTCTTTGCACTTAGCTTTTTTTTTTCTTCAGTAGCCTGATCAGAATAAAGATACATTTCTTTTCTCCCCCCATTGCATTGTTCTCTTCTACTTTTTAAAAAAAATTGGATGTGTTTTCAGAGAAACCATGTTATCAATGACCTTGTAATTTGCACAATAGAAAAATATAAGTAATAATAACAATATAGTAGGATACATTCCACATTTCTTTATGTGGAATATATGTTTAGTAATGTAATAAATTATTTTTTGGGCAGAATGTCTCAGTCATCCAGGTAATGGTTATCCCAAACGTGTTTTTTCAAGAGGCAACTGGACTTTCTGGTTTTTCTCTGAAGACGTTTTGCATCTCTTCCAAGAAGCTTCTTCAGCTCTGACTTCTTTTGGCAGATAATTGAACTATTATTGATTCATGTAATTCAATAGCACCTCCTGTCAGTATTAGTACTTGAAGGGTTGTGAAGGGTTGTGGAGTATTCCTCAAACAATTCCTATCTAAAAAGTGAACAAAAAGTCTTGGAACACAAAATTTACTTATTTTTTTAAAGTAATTCTACGGATCTGGTAAAAGTTTTTTTTATTCATGTTCTCTGTTCTCAGTTTCTACATATCTCAGTGTTCTTAGTTTTTTAAAAAAAAGTATATCCCTTCATCTTCTAGAATTTTTTCTTTTTCTTTCTTTTTCTTTTCTCATTCTTAGCATTTTTAAAATTTGGAGGTTTTCCCAAGCTAGGTGAGATATCTCTGTTTGACATAGACAGTAACATATTTGGCAAATACTTACCAGGAAGAACTGCAAATCATTCAGTAAAGCAAATTAAGCACACACACACACACACACACACACACACACACACACATTTTCAAAGCTGTGAAGCAGCTATACTGCTCAAAGGGTCAATATAATTGCCTTGAGGCCCTCCCACATCTTCTTAGCAAGTGTCTACATGGACAACTGAAGAGAAGAACGTGGCCAAAGAAAATGTATTTAAAAAATACTTAATTTGTGAAATAGTTTGCATGACCTAATATTTATATTGATAGAAACTGGATTTTCTAAACTCTGCCCACAGCCTGGAATTCGATCTTAATCTCAGCCAGCCATCCTTCCGAAAACAGTTAAATGAGGGCCCAGATTTTTGGGGGCAATATGTTGACATTGTAAACTTCCCAGAGAGTGCTGTAAAGCACTAAGGAGCGGTATATAAGTTGAAGTACTATTGCTATTTCAGTTATACATTTTTATAGCTGGAATCAGGATTGGTTTACAACCACACTGGCAGACTTCCTCTAAAAGTACTTCATAATTATCATTGGTAGACATTAGTTAAACCAGAACCTCCTGATATACCTATTCTGTTTGGTTGAAATATTGTTACCGCTTCCAACAAGGACATCTCCTTCAGTCTCCCTGGGAAGAACAGAAAGGAGGATGCCTTTGAATAGCCAAAAATCCTAAAATGCGTAATAAGCCATAGAATTTTAAATACAGTGAAGTTATTTTGATTGGCTAAGGTACCTACTAATTATCTCCTAAAATAAGATTTCCCAAATAGTTATAGTTAGGGACTACAGCTTTTCTCTCAAATTTGTTATTATATTACACATGCAGAAAATGGCCGGTAGATTTTTATGCATAAAACATGGTTTTAAGGCTTTAACCCAACTCAGTCCAAAAGTTCCTTTTTTCTGATCAGAGTGCTTGCAAGATTGTGGCTGAAGCACTTGGGTTGGAGAGAAAGAGAGCAGTTGTGGGTATATTTTCTAGGGACCAGATTTTTTTTTTTTTATAAGCACTGACACCAGGCTGTGAACCATATTTTGGGAAACACAGTCCTAAAATTGTTCTTGAGTTTTAGCATGTATTCATTTCAGAAGATGGCTGAAGAGAGATCATCTGGATCTCCTGACTGGATATTCATATGCATTCCTGTTTGTTGTTTCTTTGACTCTCTATTTTTGTTTTGAACACTATGCTCAGATTTTAAAATAGGGAAGATAATTAAAAGCTATCCTTTTTGGAAAGACTGTCAATAACTTTGCCCATTCAAAGAAAATATTTTATCTCTCTGTGTAGCCAACAAATTGCAAATTGTCAAATGGCTAAATATATCTTCTTAATAACACTTGCTGGAATTATAAAAAGTTTAATTTTTACTGATGTACCGTTGTGTATGATTACATTGAGGGATGTTTTTTGGGGTGGGGGGTAGAAACAATAGCTGAATTCCACTCATTTTGGCCTTTCAACAGTTTAACAAATGTTTTAGGAGCATTGTTCTGCCATATTAAAAAGTAGGATGTTTCTTCAATCTTCAATGTGTATCCTATCTCTTAACTATGAACGTGACACTGTACAGAAAATAGGAAGGAGGAAGTTGATTTAAAATTGCATAATTTTGTGTTAGATTTTTTTAAATAGTAAAAGCTGTATGAATTTTAACAGTTCATATAAAGTTTTTAACTGGCAAGAAAGTGAAAATATAAATCTCATGAGATTTGTTAGTAAAATACTGTATTTGAATGGCATTGACATTCATTCTGTGATCATTGTTCATATTTTATATGTAATTACAAGAATGGGAAATCAAAAGAAACTTGAAAACAAAAGCTTATAATAAAAGTTAATAAGTGCATATAAGAAGAGGCTAACTAGATGTGAAATAAATCAGGCAATTAACAACTCTGGAATGTTGCTATTTTTCAAGCAAATGTGTAGGTGCCAATCAGAATGTAGTTAAATGAGTAGGGAATTTTATAACTGTATATACCACATGAGGAAAAAGAGGTACCACATGAGGTACAAAGGAAAAAGCTCCTATTTACATTATACTAGTTTGGATATTCCTTCCATGTGAAAAGCTGACACAATATGGTTTGGATCAAAAGTTAAGTGCAAAATGCTCAAACCCCAGGGTCTTAATCTTGTTCATCCATCAATTTCTGATTTAAAAAAAAAATCAACACCAGTGTGAAAGGATGCTGGTACTTTTTAAGAGTCAATTTAATGACCTGACTTCTTTAAAAAGTACCATTTAAGACAAAGCCATATTAATTGCTGTTTTGGTTTCTTGCTGCTTGTTTCACTTTTATTTGTTCCTAATGCTTCCCCCCCCCCTTGAGAACTAGCTCAGAACTAGTTT
>JANHFK010002062.1:152856-163621 GCA_036250565.1 Sibynophis collaris | reverse complement strand
GGGGTCACCCGCCGGCATTGTTTAGCCGACGGGACCCTCAGGAGGCCCACTCTGTGGGCCCGTACTGGTCTTTGGGACCAGATAAGGAGGAGATAAAAACAAAGATCTTTTGAGACACTGTTTCATAAAGAGACATCACAAAATAAGTCCTTTTTAAATATCTCACCAGTGTATCTCAGTTAATAGAAGAATCACAAAGACCCTACAGCTAAAACTGGGCCATATGGAAAGAGATTGCTCCTGAGGTGTCTGTTCCAGACTATTCAGGGCTTTGAAAGATGATGGCCACAACTTAAAACAATCCATTAGTAACCAAAACAAAGAACAAAAAAAACCCCCTGATCTCAAACAGGTTTAAAATAACCCCTCTGCTGTCTCCAAACGAAAATGTTGCTTCAGTATTCTGAATCCCTTGAAATTCCCAGATTGTTCTCATAGGCAGTTCTAGATAATTTGCAGCAACATAAACTAAAGATGACTAGGAAACCCAGTTTGGTCTAGTGGTGAAGACACTGGGCTAGAAACCAGGAGATTATGAGTTCTAGTCCCACCTCAGGCATGAAGCCAGCTGGCTGATCTTGGGTCAGTCACGCTCTCTCTCAGCCCTCAGAAGGAAGCAGTGGCAAACCACTTCCAAAATCTTGCCAAGAAAACTCCAGGCACTCCTCACTACAAGCCCTCAAAATGAGGTGCTTTGCAAAGTGCTGGAGCAGATATGAGATACCTTATTTTAAATGATTAAAGCAGCAAGAGCCCAAAAATTAAGGGCAAAGTCTACAACTCAGAATCCTCTGGTCATCAGTAGCACTGCAAAAAAAAATGACATTTTCATAGAGACTTAAGTCAAAAATTGCAGGTGACATAGGGGGTATTCTTTTTAATTGTAGTTCATTCATTGAACTTCACTCTAAGCTTACCGTTTGTCCTGATATTGTCCACTCCTTTGTCTTGGCTCACCTTTTTTATTTAATTGTCCTTCAGCCTCTGGCTGCTACTCCAAACTAAGGACCTCCAAAGATCTTCTAATCAGTAGCGGGTTCCACTTACCTTCGCTTCTGGTTCGGAACTGAGATACGCAGAGTGTCCATGATGACGTCCGGGCAGGTGGGCGGAGCCTCCCGTCGCCACCACTACCGGTTCGCCCGGACCGGGGAGAACTGGTAGAAACCCACCACTGCTTCAAATCCTAAACCATGTCTTTCAATGTTATTTTCCCCATGACTACCTCCATCTTTCCTGCATTACCCTTCCACGTGTTTCACTTTCATCCCCTCTGAAATAGGTCCAAAACTTTATTTATAACTTCAACTACTTTCTGGGAATAATTTCTATTATAAGAGGTCCTGGGTTAGTATCAATAACATTGGACAAGCTGCATTATTTTTATTTATTTTTACAACAATTCATATAGAGCCCACTTTCTGAGATTCTGAGTAAATAGTACATGTTTTAACATGTTTCTGAACACCAGGATAGCTATATGGTGTCAGTTTAACCTCCAAATTTTCCATGAGAACATTATCATGTTAAGAATGATATAGCACAGTTTGTCTCAGATTCCAAAAGAAATGTTCTTGGGATTTTGAGGACTAAGCTCTTTATTCAAACTAAGTAAAAACCCCAAAGGAAGTTTTTACCAAACTTTTTCTTAATTTCCTCCTTCTTACAAGATTGATTATGTATTGTAGGGTAGGGTTGACATTTCCTCTTTAAAATACTGTAAAATTTTTAGATCGGAAATTTTTTGTGGCATTCAAATATTTGTTCCTTGTTTCCTGCCTTTAAGAAGGCCCTAATAAAAAAATTATAATAAACCGGTTAGATACAAAATAAAGAGCTTTGTTACTGGATCTGGGGGGATTTTTTTTTCTTACTGTTGTATAACAATTTACAGATTTTGATTGACAATGTAGATACAAGGGCAAGTGAGAAATTATTGAGAAAATGTTTAAGAGTTCTCCTGACTGAGTTGATCTATATTATTTTTCTCAAATAGTTTTGTTATTTGAAGACATTTGTTGAACTGCTTAATAACACTAGTATTATTTTACAAAAGCTAGTTAACAAGATAATAACACTAAATTCTCTGAGTGGAAAATAGAATTTGTAGGTAGGCAGCTAATAACAAATCTGTCCTTGTTTGGAAAGACTAATGATTAAAGTACACCCAAAAGACAAACTTTGCCCCACAAATTTTGTTAACTTCTAGTTTTGTTCACAACTCACCTTTCCCTGAGGAAATTTTCCCATCAATCTGAGAATACCTGATCAGGGTCCCCACCTACCTGGAGATGGGATAGTAGAGATTCCCAAGCTAGGGGTTTTCCAAATAAATTCCACTTTATGGGACCATTTATGCTCTGAGAAGTGATGGTCAGCCTTCTAATGGACTTCTAGAAAGAAGCAAACACCAGGCATTTCTAGGGGGCCTTTGGAGCCAAATCTAAAACATCAATGCAAGTTATTATTGTTGATATTGTTGTTGTTATAATGTCTTCCTCATACTTTGGTTAACTGATTATGTGCCATCAAGTCATTGTCAAGTCTTAGCGACTACATAAAAACATTTTTCTCCAAGATGATCTATCTCTACCCAGATCCTTCAGCTCTTCCAAAGTACACTGTGACTGAGCCCATGTATTTTGCTACTGGTCCTCTTCTTTTTCTCTTTTTTCCACCTCTCCCAACATTAGAGCCTTCTACAGAAAGCTAGGTCTTCCCATATTATGCCCATAATTTGAATCTGGATAGCTGTGGCCTGAGTGAAAACTCAGGGTTGATCTTTGGATGATGCATTTGTTTTATTTTTGTCGCTGGTATTCTCAGGAGTCTTCTGCATCATCAAGGCACACACTCGTATACCACCTAAAATCCACCTAATGCAGTATATAAACGCATAAATAAATAAATATAAAATAAAGTATAGCGAAAGTTGAGAACTGCAGTCCCACATCTCTTCTAGAAGGGTTGGACCTATTGTCCTAGTTTGCTCAGTTGTACCTTTTGAGATTTATAGCAGCTCTTCTTGTACTTGCTCCTTAAATTCCTTTTCAACCGGTAATATTGGGGATTAAATGTATACCTGTTCCATCACTAACTGTGAGCTTCCTCTGTAGCAGCCTCATGACAGAATACCAGCAACAATCCCTGACGTTGGGCTTAATTCTGCATTGCCTCCTTGTAGCTGTTATATCCTATGTTGTGATCACGGCTTTTTCATTACCGTATCATGTATTTCATGGCTATTGGCTATGAGATACAAGAGACGAAACTTCAGGGTGCTAAAACGTTCTCTGGCAGTGTGACGAATCGCAATGACAAGGTTGCGTTTGTAAAACTTGGCGCAGCCACTTGTGATATGATGCGGTAAAACGAAATAATCCTTTTTTCCCCAGACAATGCAAGCTGTGGTATTCAGAGTGCTGAAGATGGCTCCAGCCTGCCTCCTCTCAGTAATCATGCCACTTCTTTTTTCAAAACCGAATTTCTAATCAATTCCTTTTTTTTTCTGGGAGAGAATGAATGTAGAGTAAATCATTAATGAATAATTATGCTGAGATGATAATGTTCTCTGACTTTGGCTTTTGTGACAACTTTCCACTGTAATCAAATAAAAAAGCTCCTTTGATAATTTCAGGCAGTGGCATAACCTTTTGTTATGTTTCATAAATGAATTCAGCTAAAAATACAATGGTTTGAGAAGGAAGGAAGAAGGGAGGGAGGAAAGGAAGGAAAGAAGGAAGGAAGGAAGGAAGGAAGGAAGGAAGGAAGGAAGGAAGGAAGGAAGGAGAGAGAAACAATCTGATTACCTATGAATTGGAAATAGCCTTCTTTGAGCCATTCTTCTTTGTCTCATTAAATGATCACAAATCTCAGCTTCCACATGTTCTTCATTAGTACGGATAAAACTAATTCAAATATATGCTAAACAATGCAATTATCCCCAGACAGCTTCTGCTTAAAGACAACATGTGGATGTTACATCCAGATGCTGTCATTTTGGTGGCTTGTTTGGCTTGTTTAATTGTTCCTTGAAATGTTGATACCACAAAGGAACTTGAAGGGCATTGCGTTGCATTTGCCACAGTTTAAGCAGCTAGTAAAAAAAGGCTCCACTTCTACCATAGGAGAGCTGTCCATTAGCTCTAGTAGCAGCCTAGGAATTTGTAATTTCTCTTGCTACTATGAGCATTGCTCCTGATCAAGCCACTGCAGGGATACAGCCTTGCAGTGCTAAATATTCCAATTGTTGGAAGAAATATCCATCTGGTTCAGTTCCAATTGGGGAGAAGGACACTGGAAACATGGAGTCTGATTTTAAAGATGATTTATTGAGGGGCGGGACTCCATGGGTTTGAAGTCCTGGGCAGCTGAACACATGGAGTGGTGAGTGAGGGTTATTTATACCCTATTTTGGGCCTTGCCCTTGAGCTTCCTGTTCCTGTGGCAAGAACATGTATTCTATTGGCTGTAATTAGAGTCCCATGGGGCCATGTGGAGTCATATTTGTCTGAATCAAGTTTGGTTGAATCTTAGGCTGATGTAATGTCCCCAAGTGATTTTATAATGCAGTGAGCCCTGCTGCTAGATAATCCTATAATGTCCTGGAGGGTAATGTCTTAATCCCATCGCTCTGGAGCTGAAGGTCTTTTGTTTTGTAGATAGGCTGGCCCTGTCCTTCTCAATGGGCACCAAATATCTGCTGGGGGCAAGGAGCTGAAGCTCTAAGCTTCTGTTTCCCTTAAGATTTCTATTTTCTCTTTTAGGGGAAATATTCTGCCTTTTTAATATTTCCTAAAATATTTCATTCTTCTAGAAGAGGGGTGGGTGCTAACTTTCTTCACAATGTTGATATCATAATGAAATGCAGGTAGGTAGAACAACAAGTAGGAAATACACAATGCTTAAATATTTGTTGGAAAATTCCATCTCTTTCTGTGGCTCCTAGGAGTCTCTGAAAAAAGTTATTTATATTTTGAACAAGCTTTCCTTGTGGTCTTCAAAAGATGCAGAGAAATGCTTGAATTGTTCGGGTATTGCTTTTTTGTGTCCTTATAATTACTTATTCAGTTTGACATTGTTTGTGTGTGTGTTTAAAACTATGAGGAGGAGGAGATGGTTTGACAAAAATTGGAGAAGCTAATCCTCATATGGTTATAGTTTTCATTAAATTTATCCTGCAGGTTTACATAATTTTATGCAAAGGAGCTCAAATAAATATACCTTTGCGATTCCTAGTGTTGTAAATGTTCAATATTTTCTCCCCTTCTGAGAGCAAAGTTAGCATAAAGAGAACTGCATGTTGTTTATTCTTCTTTTTCCAGAGGTCAAGTATTTCACTGATTTATGAATCAAATGTGTCCTTTATGTACCTTCTAAAACATATAAAGGCACACACAGGCTCTAAATCTATATACACACAGGACCACAGACAGAGCTGTGAGGGAGAACGGAGAAATAAAATGGTGACTTTTTGCTATTCATCTGATTTTGGTTCAGCAAACTTTGAGTTCCATGTCAAAGGAGATTAGGTGGCTGAGGGATATTTTCCTGAAAACTGGGATTGTGATGAGGAGAAAAACAAGAATTCAGTGGGCCTTATTCTAAAATAAATACCCCAATGACTGGTCTTAGGAAAACAGCCAATATGTTCAAGATCAGGCTCACTGTCCATACTTTAATTTCCAACACGTAGCTGGATAAAAATCTCCCATGTTGCTGTGCCTAGCTAGCCTATACTTAAATTTGCCTGGCTGCATTCAGTCCAGTGTGGTTTCTGGGCAGTCTATAAAGTTCTTCTATTCTCCCCTCAGCTGCCTTGTTTCCCTTCAAATGTTGCGTTAGCGGTTCATGTTTTGGAAACTGGTTGGAAAGAAGACATTTCCTTGGCACAATTGCTGGGGTTTTTTTTTTAACAACAGCTAAAACTCTTTGTAGCCAATCTTCACTGGGGTAGAACTAAAATCTGGAAGTAATCAGCAACCACTGAACATCAGAAATTCTCCCCTCCCCAAAAAAAACACATTTAAGCACAGCTGGAATCTGCTAGCAGCTGGGATAGGATTCAGGTAGCTTAATCCCTGGAGGTTACTTGCCATCTTCTCCCCCCCCCTCCTCCTCTTCCTTATCTTGTGTGTGGAACTAAAAAGCCCCAGGGTGTTAATGGTTGTAAAGAATCTCACACCTGCTGGGAGCCATAAATACAGAACTAGGTTACTCCTGTCAGCTTGCTTACCACTGTCATGGAATTTCTTTCTGGGCTGAGCCAGGGGATGGGAGAAAAAGAGAGGGGTGCTAACTGTTTAGTTATGTAAACAAATCAGATAAGTAGCAGAAATTGCAGCCCTTAAAGCAAACAGTTTTTGACATACATGCTTGACCTGTTATACAAGCGAGGCTGGTTAAGGAGTAAACAAAATTGTACCCTTCACTTCAAAGAGTTATTGTTGTAATTATGCAAGAAGCAACATGGCCCACTGCGATCCTTGGGAACACCTTAACTTCATCCTCCCTGGCTCTTTTTTTTTTTTTTTCCTTTCCTACTTTCCTTTTCCTTCTGAAGTGTTTTGAGTTCTTCCTAATTACAAGATGTCAGGCTGGGAGATCTGTCTGAGGAGATGGAGAGGATTTATCTATGGCCTTTGAATGCTGCTGGGACTTTTGACGATCCTTTGCTGAATCTTTTTCTATTTTAATGGCCAGAGGATGATGAGGGTGTGGATGTCACTCCAAAGGCTTATCCTCTGGCCAGCAAAATCCTTATTCAGGAAAGTGACTGGGGAGCTCCTGCACAATGGACTTTCAGACGCTGCCCATTTACGGGCAGTCCTCGACTTACAACAGTTCATTTAGAGACTGTTCAAAATTGCAACAGCACTAAAAAAGTGACTTATGTACTTTTTCCCACTTACAACTATTGCCTATGGTCACATGATCATCCCCACAGTCATATGTTCAAAATGCAGATGCTTGGCGACAGACTCATCTTTATGATGGTTGCAGTCAGGTGATCCTCTTTGTGCGGCCTTCTGACAAGCAAAGTCAATGGGGAAGCCAGATTCATTTAACAACCTTGTTACTATCTTAACAACTGCAGTGATTCACTTAACAACTGTGGCAAGGAAGGTCATAAAATGGACCTTCTTAGAAGGTCTAAGAATCGGATAGAACCGGTAGGAACCCACTACTGAAATAAAGGCTTTCCTTAGATTGGTTTCTGAGGTTTGAATAGCTTAACTTCTAAATATTTCATTTTTGTTTCATTTGGCAAGTCAGTACTCAGCTTTAATTCTTAATGGTGGAAGAGAAATGGGAAGTAGAGAAACACTGGTAAACTTCTCACTTTTCCTGCTGTTCTCATTTTCCATCTCACGCTTGCCACTGTCACTTCTAGTTCATCCAAACTATTGCAGAAATTATCAAACTTTGGATGGCTTTGATGGGGTCTGTTAAAATGAGGCAATCATACAGAGTCAGTGGTGTATTGTCAAGTATATGAATGAAGATGGATTTTTCCCCTTTTTGAAGAGCAGAGAATTTGAAGGCATTTCTTTTTTGTTGTTTTTAAATGCCATCAAGCCCAGTTTTAGGATTTAGTTGCTTCTGTTGCAAGAAGAAAGAAATTGGCAATAAAGGTCAGAGGTTCTGCTAGGCTCCTAAAAAGAGGTGAGAGTAAAATAATTTAACAACCGGTTCTCTGCCCTAATGACTGGGTGAATGGCCATGGCCATGGTGGGCGTGACCATGGGTATGACAGGCAGCACATGGCCTCCTGCATCGCCCCTGGGAGCAAAAACAGGCCGTGGGGGGTGACGCACCCCATTTTGGGCCTAGGAGGCCTCCCTGAAGCCTCCTGGGAGCAAAAATTGGCTGTGGGGGGCAACACTCCCCCCCCACACCCCATTTTGGCCTAGGCCTCCCTGAAACCTCCTGGGAGCAAAAATAGGCCATGGGGCCAGTCAGCAATTTAACTACCAGTTCGGCCGAACCGGCCCAAATCAGCTGAATCACACCACATGGTTTAGGGAACAGGAAGTTGCCACCCTACAATCCCGGATGAGGGCTATTTCTTTGCTTAGGCTCCTGGTTACACACTTGCCTCATCTGAGATGGAGAAGGAAGGGACAAGAGGGCAGATGGGAAATATTAACATTTGGACATGCTGAATTTACAGCCCCACACCAGATCATGTTTTCCTCCCCTTTTTTAGTTAGCAATGGGACTCCTCTTTGCCTGCTGGCTGGCTAGCAATAACCAGCCCTTAGCAAATGTCATCTTTATTCCTCCAATCTGTTGCATATTTTTCTACATACTGTATGTAAACTCAAGATAACTAGCCATGATGACAGTAAAGGACATAGGTCAATAACTCAATTGCAATGTTTTAAACAAAATTTCTAAACAAGCAGACCAATAAAGAATCTGAAGAGTAGCTGAACTCAAACATTCACATGAGATAGAAATGAAAATAATGCTTAAAGCTATGACGTACAACATTATGCATTTAAAAGAGACTATAAACGCATGATTAAGAGAATATTGGTTATAATCAGGGTGTATAAAACTATGTATACTTAAAAAGGACTGGATACAACCAGTACACTATCATTGGAAAACTGGAGATGTATTATAAAGAAAAATGTACAATAAAAATATTTATATATATATAAAAAGAAATTAAATTTAAAGATCTAAATTAATTTAAAAAAAACAAAAACCCTTTCCTAATGCCAAAAATATGGAAATGGTAAGGAACAGAGTGTTAACCAGAGTTAGTTTAACCATGAGTGGGGGTGATAGTGGAATTACCAAACATTTGTTTAGTGAGCCACTGCTCTGATTGAGTTCAGTTTAATGTTTGTATGTTGCTCTCCCACCAGCAAAGCTGAATTTCCAACAAAATAACATAGAAACAACATGTCCACTGATAAGAAGGTCTTTCTGTATCTAGAAAGGAAGCAGCATTAGTGAAACTGAAAAATAAAACACTTAACACTTAATAAGATACTGTACAAACATATTATCACTCAATATATTTGCTGAGGGCTTCTGCAAGGATAGAATTCTATAGGGAAGGTTTTTCCTTACCTGGTATATTATCTGATCATTGACCGAAACAAATATCTGTTTCTATTTTAGTCCTTCTGCTCTTGCTCTAAATGTTTTGCTATTTGCTATCCACTACTACTTACTAATATACTCCTTTCTTATGAATGTGACACTTAACTCTGCTTACTGCTGTAATTTTAGATCTTTGGACTGCCCTGATTTATTTTTATTTTTTATGATACAATGAAGAGTCTTAGTATATATTGGTATGAGCTTGACATGGTGGCGTTTAATTACAAAAACATACAAAACTCCAGTTTGGAGACATCAAAACATTGAAGCAAGAGAATTCTTCTGGATTTTTGAGCCTGCTTTCCAAGCTTTTGTCTACACTGATCTCCCAGTATATAGCAAAGGGCTCATCACACATTTTAGGAAGAGATTTCTATTTCCTGCCTATTTCCTGCCTATTTCGTCTTTACTTCCCAGTATTCAAAGTTTAAACATTAGCAGATCTAGTTACTTGGTGGAGATCATATGTGACCTGCCCACATTTAATTAGTTTAAATCTTGGGAGGCATGGAAGATGGCCTGGTATTCAAAATGGATAATTTTGTTTGATTTTGCATATATTTCCTGCCTGCCTTGATCTTTACTCGAAAGTTTTTTGAATAGCTCACCTAATTTAAAAACCTTACTGAAAAACAGTGAAAGTATTAAAAGCGAAGAAACACCTAAGAGAAGCTCCTGCAATCTGTGTATACCTGTCATTTACACTGTACACTGAGAGCATATGCACCAAGACAAGTTCCTTGTGTGTCCAATCACACTTGGCCAATAAAGAATTTTATTCTATATATAGATAAGACTCACCTTACATCCAAAATTGGGATCAGGATTGCCATCATAAGTTAATGCGGTTGTAAAAGAAAACATCACTGTTCATTGACTTGCGGCATGACAATCCTGGCATTCCGCAATATCAAGAATTATGGTTCATTAAGTGAACCAATCCAAGCCATTCTGAACTTGGTCCCTTCCATCCTCAAGCCTCAGTGAGGTAAGGGTGGAATGGGACAACTTGGGAAGGCCAACACACCATGGCCAACTTGCTGCAGCCAACTCGCCGTGACTCACTCATGGTGGGACAACTCACTGTGGGACAACTCGATGCAGCACAATTCAACAATTCAATGTAAGTATTTTAAATGATTTAAAAGTTATTTTAATTTTTGTCGTTCACATTTCATTTTGTTCCTCCTTCTCCATCCTTTCGTTAATGATTCTATTCGACCATTTCTTTAATATTAGTGTAACTCTTGTCTTACAGTGAATTATCCAATGGTGAGTTAGCCATGGCAAGTTGTCCCATGGACAACTTGGGAATAAGTTCGACACAGAGAGTTGGTTGTAGCAAGTTGGCTGTGGCGAGTTGGCCGCACCGAGGTGACCACGTCGAGTTATCCTAGACCAGTGCCAAACACTTCGCATGCCAAAAGGGGGGCAGGGCAGAGGGGGGGTCGCATGTGTGTGGTCACACCCATAAGGAGGCCCTCCGGAGGCCAGAAACCACCTGTTTTCCGACTTCCAGTAGGCCCATTTTTCACCCTCCAAAGGCTCCAGAGCCTTTCTAGGAGTCCGGGGAAGGCGAAAACAGCCTTCCTGACTCCCCCCCCCCGAGGTCCTCCGGAGGCCAGAAACCACCCATTTTCCAACT
>JANHFK010002062.1:93955-105022 GCA_036250565.1 Sibynophis collaris | reverse complement strand
CCTGCGGGAGTGCAAGGCCAGGTACTGGCGCCTGGAGGCTCAGCGGGCTGAGATGGTCAGCCAGTTCCAGGCCATGAGGCAGTCCCACTGGAACAGGACCCCTCACCAGGATCCTGAAGCAGACTCCAAGTTGGAATTTCTTCCCCCCCTCTGAGCTATATAAGAAGACCCCGAAGGGGGAGACTCTCTGCAGCAACACAAACATTCATTGCTTATATTCAGCCATAGTTTGAGGATCCCTGATTTATCCCTGATAAAAAAATGCAAATGATTTTTCTGGGGACCACCAAAATTTTCTCACGGACCACCAGTGGTCCACGGACCACCTGTTGGTGACTGCTGCTTTAAAATACATCAGGGAAAGCTATGTATGTACAAATATACATTACTGTGCAAAAGTTGTATGCAGTTGTGCAAAACCGCTGTAAATTAAGAATACTTTCAGAAATAGAAGTGTTAATACTATATTTGTATCAATTAACAAAATGTAAAGTAAATGAAGGGAAGAGAAATCCAAATCAAATCAATATTTGTTATGACCACCTTTTGTCTTCAGAATGTTGATAGAAAATAAACTAGTAACACTTCTCTTTCTAAAAGCATTCTTAATTTGCAACATTTTTACACAACTGCGTAAAACTTTTGCACAGTACTGTCTGTCTGTCTGTATTATACAATAGGTAGGTTTATCAGAAATCTGTTTGTCAGAATTGGACAGAAAGTTACTATGAACAATTACATGCTTTTCACCTTAAAAATGCACAGAAAGTTTGAGGAAGTTGAGTACTTGATTGTGTGCCATCTTGACATCGGCCAGATTTAGACTGTTTTGTAAATCCCTATATGTCCCCATTGAATCTGGAGCCAACTCAGCGATGACTGAGCAGCTGGATATTTGCACTCCACTCTACCCCATGCAGAAGACAAAGGACATCCACATCACAAGCAAAAAGAATTCCTTGACAATAAATGAAGTCAGAACGTCCATTGTTCAGCTTTGGCTGTTGCAGGATTATGAAGAGCCTCGGAGGAGATCCTGCTGTGTCTGCCAGGACTAATAGTGTATCATCTTCTGGTTTTTCATGGTTTAGTTTTTTGTTTTTTGTTTCCTCTCCTTGCTGTTCTTTTCTTCTTTTTTCAAGATTCTGTTCCACATAGGTTTTACATTTTATTCTCTTTATTATTACATTTTAATACCTTTTGTTGTAAGCTGTATTGGAAGTGCTATCCAAGTGTAGGAAAACAATAAGTGTACTAGGTAGGTGAAGAACGCATAGACGGAGCCCTTTTAAAGGTATTTTAACATGCTTACATTTAATTTCTACTTCAGAATTCCCTACTGTCTCTTATGTGGACACAACCTTCCACTTTTTAGCATCGTGTCAAATCTTCTGCATTCCAGGAGTATCCTAGCAGGGAAGGTGATGTCAAACGGGGCAGTTACGTTTGACATCACCTATTTCTTAAAAGTGAATGTATTTCCTGTACATGTAAGAACGTGTCTCCGAGAAAATTGTCTCCTTTTCTGTGCCTTCTTGCAAGAGGCTGGCAAAATAGATACAACAGTTGAGTCACATTGTTGCCTTGAGTCTTTCAAGACATTGAGCTGAAAGACTTCAGTCTGAATGATAAAGCATCTCATATCTTTCTATCTCGTATCCAGTGGTGGGTTCCTACCGGTTCGCTCTGGATCTTGCGAACTGGTAGGAGCGGCAGTGGGAGGCTCCGCCCACCTATTTGGACATCATCACGCCACGCATGAACACTCCCGTTGAAGGTAAGTGGAACCCACCCCTACTCATATCATATATATTTAGAAAAATGATCACCAGCAACAGGTGGTGGGCTACAACCAATAATCAGGAAGAGGCACACTATTTTAGTAAGCTTATCTTTTAAGAAGTCTTAGCCAGAAATAAAAATGCTCAATTTATAGTTGTGAAACTTTCCAGAGACTAATCTCTGCTGGATTGAATCCACTCTTTGAGATGGCACATTATTCAGACCTTGCATTCTTTACATAGCTTACATAATGTCTGCTTCATGAAAGTGTTATTTATTTATTTCATAATACATGCATTCCTAACATCTGACCAGGAATGGAACAATTTTTTGGAAAATCTATATGTATATTGTAGAACGTATTAAATAAATCATTTTAAAGCACAAGAAAAACAGTTCAAAAATACATAAAATTAGATACACCATTAAATGTTTCATTTTTAATAGATTGCATATCTAACACAGTTATCTTATTAATAGAAGTATGTGTTATTGCTTAATAACGCCTACATTGTTTTGCCAACTTCTGCCATAAGTGTTCTCAATTATCTTGATTAGTTAGAGAAATAGGCTGATAATAATATAATGAAATTTAATAAAAACAAATAACCAAGTTTCTTACTTAGAAAAAAGGAAATAAAATGCAAAAGTATTGGATACCTGGCTTGGTAATAGTACTCTTGAAAAGACCTTGTTATTGTAGATGATGGATGAAGCTGAAGGTGAGTCACCAATGGTATGGCTGCAAAAGGAGGAGGAGGAGGAGGTGGTGGTGGTGGTAGCAAAAACTACTATATTCTGTTTTGGTCAAATCCCACCTTCAGTAACAAGGATGCTGAAGGAATGACAAACTATGTCTTATAGGATAGGTTTAGTCTTTATGT
Source organism: Sibynophis collaris (assembly GCA_036250565.1). Lineage (NCBI taxonomy): Eukaryota > Metazoa > Chordata > Lepidosauria > Squamata > Sibynophiidae > Sibynophis > Sibynophis collaris. Next base: position 102,356 of record JANHFK010002062.1, on the reverse strand, counting down.
CACATATAAATGCCTAACTTCCATACCCTTATCAGAACTGGCAAAACTAGGGTTAACCCAGTCACCACCCACTCATCCCTTGCTCCTCCTTACCTTAAACCACTCCCCTGGGGTACTTAAGAGACCATCCATGAGGTCCCTGGCTGTTCCTCTCAATTACCTGCAAGAGTACAAATGATAAATATGAATAAATGGAGTTGAAGCTTACCTCGTCTAAGAGTAATTATTGGGCTAGATCCTTGAAACTTAACACTTTAGGTATCATATTTGATAGGGAGATTTATAACATTTTTCAAGTAACTAAAAGAGGGGTAACACAGAAGAAGTTCCAGTATCCCTATTATCCCAGGGTGTAAGATAAGTTACATGAAAGGTTGCATATAAGCAACATCATTCCAATAGAAAGAACACTTGGATTGTGGTGGAATCTCCAGCTGGACTAGAGAGGTGTTAAGAGGAAGCCAATTTTAGAGCCTTTGTACTACAGAAGGTGGCACAGTCCTGCTCTCTCCCTCAAATCCCTAACTATTCCCAAGGTAATACAATTTGTATCTTGTAACATAGGTGACTAGCAATAAAGTTTCTGTTTGAGATATTCATGGTTCTGGTTGTTTGCCTCTGACATTGACAGTGCAACCAGTTATAGGGGTCCATAATGAACTCTATTTCACCAGATGTGTTCAAGGAAAGCCCAAAGAACCACTAGTCAGAGATGCTTTACACTGGATCCCTATACTGCACTGGACAGAAGACTGGATGCTCTAAATGGCAGCTTTCATATCTATTGTTGCATTGCCACAACTTGGTTATTGAGGTCAGTTAAAACTATAGCAATAGCACTTAGACTTATATAGCACTCCAGAGTATTTTACAGCACTTTCTGAGCAGTTTACAGAGTCAGCATACTGCCCCCAACAATCTGGAAACTCATTTTGCCGACCTCGGAAGGATGGAAGGCTGAGTCAACCTTGAGCCCCTCAGAATCGAACTCCCAGAGTGAGCAGTGAGTCAGCCTGCAGTACTGCATTCTAACCACTGCGCCACAATGGCTCTCTATGAGTCACTTTTGCATAACATGCTAAATCTATAGTGTTAATCGTTGTTCATTTCTATGTGGCTTAGGTCATTTCTGCACTAGTAATTTATAGCATAATCCAACCATCACTGAAACTCAGTAAAATCTATCATCACTATTGTGTTGTTTGTCCGACAATGGTTGGATGTCTCTAGAAAACACTGCTTGTTGCTAGTGAGGAAATCACCTTAGAGTCTTGTGCAAATCCAAACCAAAATACTTACTCCAAATAATAGTTCTAAGGGGCAGCCACAGTCCATTCTCCAAAGCACCTGAACAGAAGTCTGAACAAGAAGCAGTAGATGGAATTAATCAAAGAGAGAACCAACCTAGAACTAAGGAGAAATTTCCTGACAGTTAGAACAATTAATTAGCGGGACAGTTTGCCTTAAGAAGTTGTGGATCACTGGAGGTTTTTAAGAAGAAATTGAGCCATTTGCCCAGGGTCTCCTGCTTCAGCAGGGGTTTGGATTAGAGGACTTCTTAGGTCCCTTCCAACTTTGTCATTCTGTTCTATTAGTACTTCTTTATCTTAATGGCCGCAGCCGTTTTAATAAGAGGTATTAGGTGGGTATGCATCCGCTGTCTCGTAGTTTTTGCAGTTCTTTTATCATTGTCTCCGGTATCAATGTGTAATGTAGGCACTAACTCCACTAACCATGTGGAAAAGTGCCAGCCGTCCTTAGCTCAGGTTAATGCTGTGAAGGAAATAGCTGTCTGCCCAGTGGTGCTTACTGTAATGGGTTTGGAAGTCACTGTCTGACTGCCTTTCCTTACCCAGCAACAGCACCCATACGCTTAAGGTAAAATATGAACTAGCTGGAGTAAAATAGCCTTCTGACTCCGGATGCTAATTTGTCTGCCCAGTGGATGCTGTACATAGCCGTGCCGCTCTCCTAGCCAGTTGGCTAAGAGAGTTCATTAGATTCCCTATGAGGTGGGAAAGAGGGAAAGGCAACCAGTGCAGAGTTATTCATTGTCCTACGACTCAATTCTAATCACTTCAGTCAGTGTGACTGACAGAGAAATGCTTTCCACCGTGATTGAGTATATTGATTCTTGAGCCCCTTTTGGGGCACACTAGAGACATAATCAGAGCCTCTGCTTTAAAAAAAATAAAACCTCCTCTTCATCTGCCTTAATCATCTGATCGATAATCAGCATCAGGGCTAGAGATCTTCAGGAAAGCTTTCGCCAAAGTCTTTATTTTCTGTCTCTCTGCTGAGTCAAGACAATCACAATAGACCAGAAAAACAAGCAGCATTGCTGATTCTCTTGAGCGGGCATTTTTCTTCCTCTCTTTTTCTCTCCTTAATCTCTCGTGGACCATTTGCTAGGAAGCTATCATCTTCGTAAGGTATCTTGAAAGAAAATCAGGGGTGAAATCTACTTACCATCCCTACTGGTTCGGAAGTGCGTGCTCTGCGTGCCATCATCAAGTCCAATTTTTGACTCTGCGCATGCGCAGAGGGTTAAAAACCAGGAAGTAATGGCATCCAGGCGGGTGGGCAGAGCCTCACGCTGTTGCCGCTACCGGTTCAGCAAACCACGTGCCACTGCTGCTATCGGCACGTGTGAGCCGGACAGAACCGGCAGGATTTTACCCCTGAAGAAAAGGGGACATGAGGTGAATGACATTTCCTCTCTTAGACCCATAGCTGGAACTGGAACACAAGCCCCTTCCCACTAGGAGACACTACACACGTAGTATCTTGAAGAATGGCTTCAGCTGAAAGTGAGGCCCAAACTGTCTCTGTGGATGAGATGATAGCTGATGGTGAAACTTTCCAATGGGGATGTCTACGGAGATTCTCAGTCATCCAGGTCATGGTTGTCCCAAAGGTGCTTTTTCAGAAGGCAACTGGACTCTATTTTTCCTAAGAATTTCTGATGGGATGTAGAAAGTAGACACCCAATTCTGGATAAATTAAACTTAGGCACACACACACACCCCAGGATCAAACTCTTAAAGGAGCCTAAGAAATGTTGCCTTTTATTGCTACAGCTTGGATGATTTTATGGTCATTCACTGAATCATCAAAGAAATGTTTCTTTCCTTCCAAAATATGACAGCTTTATGTACCCTGCAATTATAAACAATTTATTTAGTTTCATGGGAACTTAACTGATAATGTTTTGCGTAGCTTGATTAGAATGATTCATGGCAGTAAATTCTGGATTATTTAACGTATATAATTTCACTTGGGAAGAAATGGAGCATTTATCAAAAGCTTTCTGTATTGCCTGAGCATGAAATGTTTCCAATTAAAATTTCATCCATGTTTAACCAATTTTTCAATTGAATTACCAATAAAGACAAAGCCTATGACACACAAATAATCTAATGTATCCTCTCTGAAGAAGGAAGCTGGGTTTTTTTTTTTTTTTTTTGGTCTGCTGGCTTCAGGAGAGTCTCATCGAATATAATCACAGCATTCATTCCAATTTGGAGAGCAAAGTTGTCCAGACTTCTTATATGTTATGCGGTGTCAAGCAGCCCAGTGCATAGCACTAATTCCTCAAGTGAAAGAGGCAGCGGTTTCCCACACAGCTCCTTGATTTAAATTACAGAGCACATTTATTATGCTTCTGTTCCTCTGACTGTGAAATACCACAGTACAGTAGCTTTGTTCTGACCCCTTCTCCAAAGCCCAGCCTCAAAGTGTGACTAATCTAGTGCCGGATGACAGCTAACTTCAACATCAGACAACATGAAAATTGAAGATACTTTTTATCCTCTTGCCAATCTGCGAGCGTCTGAATAAGCCTCGTCAACTTCATTACAAACTCATCATCTCTTGTGTAGATAATGATAGCCTAGGCTGGTAGAGAACTCAGCTTCTTGTTGTTTTTACTGACTCTCTTTGCCTTCAGGCCACGCATCTGTGGGGATAATGAATGGAGCAATTCTTCGGACGCAAAACAAAAGGCTGCTGGGGTGGGAGAAAGGCCCGTGGCATCAGTCTAGGCCCGGGATCTCAGAGGAAGAAATTCTTTGTCATGAATTGCTTCTCAGAAAAGAAGGCCCTCGTAAGCGGAGAAGAAAGAAGGACACAGAGTAACTTTGTGTGACGGTGGAGTGGAAGCCCAGAGGCAGCGACCATGTGAACGCGCTTTCAGAGGGCCTTTCAACGTCCAATTTTAGCAGGGCTTTTTTGTCCCTCGCATTTAAAAGGATGGTGACATAATGTAAATACCACAGGAGGTTTTCATGAGCTCCTGCACACTTATTACACTTATTGAAATACAGTTTAAGCTACAAGACTGAAAGCGTTTTGTTCAGCTGTTAATAAAGATTCCCTTTTCCTCTGAATAGTTATTTTGTTGCTCATCCATCGGATAAACTGGGGGACCAAACTGTATTTGGCCAAAGTTTGCGATTTCTCGCTGTTCAAAAGGGTTTAAATCAAGAATTAAGAAATGTTTGAGAATCTCATCCCTTTTCTTGTTCTTAAACACATATTTGTTAAAAAGAAAGGAACCGTGAGGTACATTTTTTTAAATTAAACAAGTTTATATACGATATATTTAACACTACAGTGTCAAGCCCAAAATAAATTTTGGTGCCGAAGAAAATAAACTCTATCTAAAACTACAAAACTGTTTTATCATGGCTGGGAAATAAAACATACTTTTTACCCTACGTGGAATAAAAACTTTAGGGTTCTCAGCTAATAATAATACACTATGTTTATTGTCTTTCCTTCTTACAAAGCCTGTACTGTTGATGTGATGCACATCATTTTGGAGAGTTTTTGGCTCAATAAATTTGTTTTTAAGCAAAATCCTCTCATAGTACAGCAAGGATAGCTGTGAATGACCCTCTCTAAGCAAAGGCATCCTTTGGAACTGAAATCAGAAATTAAGCCTCTAAGACAAATGAAGCCTTCATTTATTTCTTTGTTGGGTTCCCTGCTATTGCTATGCCACTATCTGTACCTCTTCCCTTCTCCAAATGCTGTCACAGCAGGTCATTTCACATGGTGGCATGCATTACCTTCAGAGGTTGTGGGTGCTTCAGCACTTCACTTGTCTGAAATGGTATAGGGCCTCCTATTTGAGCAGGGGGTTGGACTAGAACAGGAGTCCCCAACCTTTCAGACCTCAGGGACCACCAAGTTTATAATTTTAAATCCCGCGGACCACTAATATGATCTGCCTAATGACCGGCTGAGTGGGCGTGGGTAGGTGATCATGTGACTGGGTGGGTGTGGCCAACTCGATGTCACTCACGTCAAGGGGCACCTTACTGGCCTCTACTCACCTCTCCCCTTCCAGCCATTCCTCACCTCCCTGCCTGGGTTCCTTAGGGCCCCAACAGGAAGCAGTTGTTGGAGCTAAGCAGCCACCACAAGAAAGAGTTGGCAAAACAGCTGCTCAGTTCAAATTGGATCTGGCCAAGAAGGAGGCTCAGCAGAAGCACCTCTCTGAGGACTACAAGGGAAGGCTTTCCAAGCAGAGGGAAGACCTGTGGGAGTGCAAGGCCAGGTACCGGCACCTGGAGGCTCAGCGGGCTGAGAGGGTTAGCCAGCTCCAGACCATGATGCAATCCCACTGGAATGAGTCCCTCCAGCTTTTCACCCAAAGTCAGAATTTCTGCCCCCCTCCGACCTGCAGAAAAAGACCCCGAAGGGGGAGACTCTCTGCAGCAACACAAATGTTCATTGCACATATCCGACCCAGGGGCTGTAGTTTGAGGACCCCTGATTTAGTGCAGTATAAAAAAATGCAAATAATTTTTCTGCGGACCACCAAAATTTTCTTGCAGACCACCAGTGGTCCGCAGACCACCAGTTGGTGTCCACTGAACTAGAAGACCTATAAGGTCCCTTCCAGCTCTATTCTAATTGGTGGATTGATCTCTCACAAAATTGAAGGTTAGATCGTTATCATCCCCAACCCAAACTAAGTGCTGGTCACCATCCCAAACTTTTGGGAGCAATCAGCACAGCCTAACCTTCTAGCAAAGGAAGACATGGAATATTTTAGCATAAAATGCAATGTATAGTATGCCCAGTGATAGATGGAAACCATGGACTATATATAATAGAGAGGACAGCTTCTGCTTCTCAGATACCCTTTGGTTTCCTTACATGTGATGTGCAGCCTCCATCAGCTTCCTGAAGTTACATCTCCAAATTTCAAGTTGCAAATGGCTGAATTTCAGCACTGCAGGGGGTCTTTGCTTTTTTTTTTTTAAACTTCAAGGGTGAGAATGACAGCAGGAGATTTCTGGGTCATTCCAATTGTTTGAGATTCCCAAAGCCCTGAAAATGGTGGGAATCAGCCCTTGGATGATGATGATTTTGGATTATTTTTAAGGTTCTCATTAAAGAATGAGAAATGGAATGATTTCCTTCCAAAATGCCTCTTCCTCTTTTTTTTTCAGCTCTTGATATATAGGCTTGAGCACAGCTCTTGGTACTCTGTAAGCACAGGCTTTTCAGCAGCAACAGTGACATTTATGTACACATAGGACAAAATGGAAGTAAGAAGTTTTTTTTTAAAAAAAAGTATCCTGCAGGTTTTCTAACGCACACACACACAAAAAGCCTTGGGGTGGTGTTGAATGAACCATTGTTGTTTACATTGAGATAATGAAGCGTTCCCAACATAAATGAAGCCATGTAATATCAGGGCTACATCGTCCTAATCTTGCTTCTTGTTATTGATGGAATTGATGCAGTTCTCCTTTGGGTAGCTATGAATGGAAGCCTTGTTTGAACATGCTGCCATCTATGTTGCACCTGGTTGGGAAGGTGCCCTGTTCCCTGAAGAATTCAAAGAAAGGGTTCATCTAGAAGACGAGCACAGGTTAGTTTTTTGTTGATGCACTTCTTGTATCCGGTTTGTCTTTGCCTTTCATCTTGCCATATGTAGCTTTGGGACCAAGATAACAATACGATTTAAACATGCAGCCGTTACCTGAGAAATTGAGATTAGGAGACAGTACCTTCCACAAAATCTCAAACATTCCACTAGTGCGTGGACAACTTGGTGCAATAGTAATAAACCAGATCATAATAGGTGGTTGCTATTACTACTCGTCTCTCTGTAAGATTACACTAGCTCTTTAGAAGTAAGACTTTTCTTTTCTTCTTCACTGCCACCTAACTACTCCGTGAATGGGTCGATTAAAAATAGATCAAACATATTCCTTTTTTAAAAATAGTGTTACTTATTTAGTAGATCATGATAATGCTGCAAACATAAAACATCTTGACTGCAGCAGTTTTGAAAAGCAGCCTGTTAAGTCAAGCCCTTCTCATCCAGGCCACTCAGAGAAATGGTTGACAGCAGTGAACATTCCACAGGAAATCACCTTCTGGGGGATCCAGAGATGTTAATAGGCAAGTAGGATTATGTATCTTCAATCAGTAGCAAATCTAATAGCAATAGACTTATATACCGCTTCACAGTGCTTTGCGGTATCTAAGCATATTGCCCCCAACAATCTGGATCCTCATTTTACCCACCTCAGAAGGATGGAAGGCTGAGTCAACCTTGAGCCGGTGAGATTCGATCTGCTGACTGTGAGCAGAATTAGCCTGCAATACTGCCTTCTAACCACTGCGCCGCCACATCTCTATAATAAGAATATACAGTGCATTCAGAAAATATTCAGACCCCCTTCACTTTTGTCAATTTTGTTATGCTACAGTCTCATTTTACAGTTGTTAAAATCCATTTTTTCTCATTAATCTACACTCAGCACCCCATAATGACAAAGTGAAAACAGAATTTTATCAATGTCTGTAAATGTATTGAAAAGAAAAAAAACCTGAAATATCACACTGGCATAAGTATTCAGACGCTTCACTAAGTACTTTGTTGAAGCACCCTTGGCAGCAATTACAGCTTCAAGTCTTTTTGGATATGATGCGACAAGCTTTGCACATCTGGATTGGGGGATTTCTTTACAAATCCTCTCAAGTTCCGTCAGGTTGAGTCAACCTTGAGCCAGTCAAGATCGAATTCCTGGCAGTGTGAGCAGAGTTAGCTTGCAATACTGCATTCTAACCACTGCACCATCATGGTTCTTTTACATACTTAATATGCACTAGTTATTCCTATAATCACAAACTTATCTAATCATCAAAACCCAGTTTCATATTTTTCCATCTCAAGCACAAAATCCAGAAGCAGTTTCAAAGTAGAGACAAAGTTGGATGTAAAAGCAATTGCTTCTTGTAAGAGAGATTTAAAAAAAAATACTCATAGAGCAGTGAATACCATTCCTTTCTAATTTCCATCCTGCAGGAAGAAATCTAGCTATTAACATTTAACACAGTCCATTTAAAACCTTTCTATTACTTCTTTTATTTG
>JANHFK010002060.1:172735-183956 GCA_036250565.1 Sibynophis collaris | reverse complement strand
ATTATGTACTCAATTCATGCCTATAATTATATATATTATCTAATATGTACTTGACAAATAAATAAAATAAAAATAAATAAAAAATAAAAATGTTATTGAAAGGCATGCATTTTTTGTGAGCTGCAGCTCAGTTCATCAGATGCCAAGTATCTGATTCAATTTATTTTACTGCCTAGCAAATCTCACACTTTCAGATAATGTAATTGAACACACTGGATATATTAGGAAGGCTAGAACTGGAAGTTCAGTATAATAACAAAGTTGGAAAGGACTTTGGAGGTCTTCTAGTCCAACCCCCTGCTCAAGCAAGATATGCTATATCATTTCACACAAATGGCTGTCCAATCTCTCTTTAAACAACTTCACTTGATGGAACACACACAATTTCTGAAGGCAAGCCTCTGTGTGATCCTGCATCTTACTGTATGACCTATTCCAAAATGATTGGGACTTCACAGAACTATTTATGGATCGATTGATTGATTTAATTTGCTAAAGCTTAAATGTTGCTCCAATCAAAAACGAGCCTGACCTGCTTTAACTCCTCATTACGTAATAGAATGAATAAATACAATGAAATAAATAATGCAAATGTTTACTAATAGCACAAGGTTAAATTATAGAGTCATATTTATAATATTCAATATTTTCAACACAACTCAGTTTTCATTTATTTGGACAGCCTTCCTGAACAGCCATGACTTGTTTACTTTTTAGAACAATTGCTAGTATAAAATGGTCACCACAGAGAAAGCTGTCACTTAAGAGTCCCTGATAACAACATATCCTAGGTGTTAGGAGCCATTGCAGCCCCATCCCAGGTCCTAAAATGATCAGCATCTTAAATTAAATTCAGAAACCAACTAAAAGCCAAAGCACTCCAAAGCACTTGTGTTAGCGTGGGAGAATTGCAACATGTTCAACACTATTTGCATCCCTGACCAGTTGCAGCTTCCAAATTATCTTTAAAAGCAATACCCTCTAAATGAGTTACAATAGTCCAAATACAATGTGGCCAAAATATGAATGACTGTCAACAGAACTTCCTGGTCACAATCTCCTCCTGCCCTTCCAGCAGTAACTATGAGTCCAGGAGGATTGGCAGATTACAGACCTACTCTGCATAAGGGAAGGAACAACACTATCCTGGACTAAAGATGGAATTGAACTGGGATGTGTTGGTTTTTGGAGCAGCAGCCACTCTGACTTGGTCACTCTATCCAAATCTTTATTACCTTCTAGGTATTGAGACAAAAACTTGACTACATCTGTTCTTTGATTGTTACTATAAAAGCAAAATTTGGAAAATCTTCCATCATGTGCATTGCCTTCTGCTTCCAAAGGAAAGATGGGACAATAATGTGTGTGCATGTATGTGTATTCTTTAATTTCATTTATTTCATTATCTCTGAAGAATAATTATTGGTCACACAATCAGACAGATGTTTAGACCGGGTTAGGCATTTTTATCCACCTATGGAGTTTTTCCCAGAGATCTGGGATAAGCAGATACTATTGTTTGATGGTGTTAAAGGCGTCATTTCAGGATGCAAACTGTTCCAAGTAAAGTTTTGCAATTGACTGATAGTGGTTTTGTCCATTCCGATGGTGTTCAAATGGTAGTCCTGATGTTTTCAGATTGCACCCAAGGCGCCTTTTACTATTGGTACTATCTTTGCTTTCTTTTGCCATAGTCATTCTATTTCTATTTGCAGGTCTTTGTAGTTTGTTATTTTCTCCAGTTCTTTCTCTTCTCTTCTACTCTCTCACATACTGCCATGTCCATTGCCAAACTATTGTGTATTTCTTATTAACAATTTTTAAGTCTGGGATTCTATGTGGCAGGTACTTTTCAATTTGAATTCTAAAGTCCAAGAGCACTTTAGCTTTTTCATTTTGTATTACTTTGTCTATTTCGTGGTGCTACCAGTTCTTGCTTGTAGGCAAATGGCATTTCTTGCAGATCTTCCAGTGCACCATTGTTGCTACTTTGTCATGCTATTGTTAATAATTAGTCTAACTAGGCCACTGTTTTTTTTCCAACTTCTTTGCAGAAGCTGGCATCTGCTATCTGTTGCTGCTTCTCAATTCTGACTTTGTATGAATTTGTTGGCTTGGTCTTGCACAGCCAGAATTAGCCCCTGCCTCTTTCTTCAGCTTTTCTCCTGTTAGTCATTGCCAGGTCTTCTTACCTGTTTCCTTGCTAGATTTTTTTTAATGTAATGGCTATGTAGAAAGGATTTTTTAATGTATTTTTTAGCTATGTAGAAAGGAGCTATGTCTCCTTTTGGGCCTGCATTTAATCTTCAGCACCCTTCCCTCTCTCTTTCTTCTTTTAGTTTTCTTGTCCTGAGAGTTTCCTACCCTTTATCTCACTTTATTGACCCTTAATTTTTTTAAATTTTAATTCATAGAACCAATATAATTATTTTAATTCTCACACATTTTAAACTTCCTGAAATGGGAAAGTTGGCTATGGCTCCTCTCTTGAAACAATAAATAACCGCCATATTTCCAAGTATGGAAGCTTTAAAAAAAGTTGGCAGAGGGCAGAGAGATTCCATTTTCCACCCAGAATTTCTCTCAGATAATTACATAACAGCAGGAACACTGTTTTACCACATACTTAGGCTAATGTTTAATCCTGCCTTGAGCATGCCACAATAGTTCCAAATTTATCACAAATGCACTTCCAGTAAAGGTGCACTATCTTAGATATTTCTCCAATGTTTCCCTAAAATATCTCTCTTACAATTCTGCACTTTCTCTGCTTCCTAGCCAATTTCAGTCCTGCTGAGAACAGTCAGAGAAACTGTCAAGTAAAAGTATAGCTGTTTCTTCTGCTCTTTAGGTGCATTTTAATCTCACCTTCTCTGCAGCTACAGTTTTGTCTAGCAATAGGAGTGCAAGAGTCTGGGTTCTTATTTAATAGATGGCATGGAGGAGGAAAGGCTGAATGTTAGAGAATTGTGTGGGGAGTTAGGCTGTACCACTGCTGTTGCTCTGAAAGCTGGCTCTATGTTTACATAGAGTAAAGGGTAAATTTGGGGCTAATTCTACTTTCAGGGTTTCTATTCAAGGTAGAACTTAATTACGTTGATTTGTTTCCTAATGACTGAAGAAACATTGGGTTAGTTACCACCCCTTTTTGATTGTTCTTTCTTTCTTTTTTTTTACTCATCTTACTTTCCCCACTACCCATAAATTATTACTTGGAATTCAATTGATGCCATGAAGTTAAAATACAATATATAAATTAAAATATCAAATTGGCAGCTGTTAAAAAATATTATCTGACCCTATACTGTTTGCTGAACATGACACCTGTAGTCCTGAAAATACAAGTACTCCTCGACTTATATCCATAATTGAGGCCAGCATTTCTGTTGCTAAGCAAAACATTTGCAATTCTACAAGCTTTCCTGCCACAGTAGTGAATCACTGCAGTTGTTGAGTTAAGAACACAGTTGTTAAGTGAATCTGGTTTCCCCATTGACTTCGCCTATAAAGTCGCAAAAAGGTGATCATGTGACACTACAGCCAGCATAAATATGAGTCAGTTGCCAAGGGTCTGAGTTTTGATCACATACCTATGTGGATGTTGCAATGGTCGTAAGTGTGAAAAACGATCCTAAGTCACTTTTTTTCGGTGCAGTTGTAACTTTGAACGGTCACTAAATGAACTGCTGTAAGTCAAAGACCACCTGTACTTTTGGCAATGAGTAATTGGATTGTGGACTATATTTTTAATATATTTGTCTGTGTAAGGGGCAAACTCTTTTTTTTTTCTATTCAGGTCTTGTAGCCCAAAGTATTTCTTGGCAAAGAAAGTTGTTTCTTGAATCTTAAGAATGCCACAGAAACAGCCTCATTGTATATGATTTCAGGAACTGATGAGTCTTGTTCCAATTTTCTTCTCTCTGTACAATCTAAGGACTGTCATGAGAATGGATGAATTGTGCCACTGCTTTATGCTTCTTTTGCACAGCTTTGTCATAAGATATCAAATTCTGAATGCAGCATGCAGGGCTGTTATCATTCTTGTGTCAAAAATTGCATTGGAGAAGTGGCACAAAATCAAAAGATTTCTGCAAGGAGGACTGAAGGGAAGAAATACAAAAAGAGAATAAAACAGAAGTTTGGTCTCCTTGCTGTCAAGCACTAGATCGAGTAGTAATGATAATACAGGTTGTTACTATTGTTCCATCTCTTTTTAAGCATGCTCTCTCTGTTGGTGAAACTGGATTGTATGGGTTGTTGTTGTTTTTTTAAAAAACCTGCTATGTCATTCCAAATGTGTGTAACCTTTTCAAGTATTTTGCAAGCAAAAAAGACTGGAATTGGACATGGATGGCTAAATTTTTAAAGCACTGAGTGCGTGATAGAGAAATTCCATTACTACTAATAAGATTTATGGGTGTATAAGTTATGTACTGCTTTGAAAATTCATTCCTTTCATTCACATTAGAAGGCTTAATGGAAAAAAAGAATAAATAAAACACTTACTTTTGAATTCAGTTTTTGCATTTATTATCTACAAATCTCTTTTATTTTGCAAAATTATACGGCAAATTACCAGATTGCGTCTGTTCCTGGTTTCCATTTCTGTTTGTGTTTAAGAAATGAAATCCAATTTTAAAAAATACATAGGTTTGATTGAAATTTGGACTTTCCTTTTTTTCACTGTTCTCATTAGGTGTTTCACTTATCTAATGACTGTCATCCAGAGGTGGTATTTAGCAGGTTCTGACCTGTTCCGGTGAACTGGCAGCAGAAATATTGAGTAGTTCGGAGAACTGGTAAATACCACCTCTGGCTGTCCCCGCCCCCATCTATTCTCTGCCTCCCAAGTCCCAGCTGATCAGGAGGAAATGGGAATTTTGTACTAAACTTCCCCTAGAGTAGGGTGGGAATGGAGATTTTACAATATTCTTCCCCTGCCACACCTACCAAGCCACGCCCACAGAATTGGTAATAAAAATAGTTGAATCCCACCTGCTGTCATCATAAATATACTGGAGGAAGAAGTAATGTTCTTCTGTTTTCCCTACCTTGTGACAGAGATAGTAGTAAGATCCAATCTGGGTTGGTCACAGAGTTTTTCTCTTCTGAATTTTTAGATTTATGCTGGAGCTGATCCTCAGGGAATTTCTCTTTATTCTGAATATGTGCTTCAAGCTATTGCATGAGTCGTATTTATGTGATGATTTACCACTAGTTTATCAAGCACTTAGGAGCAAGGACTTGGCAACACAACGAAACAATAGCCAATCTCCAGCCATCAACACATCAATCAACCAATAGAACAGAACAGACAGAATAACAGAGCTGGAAGGGACCTTGGAGGTTTTCTGGTCCAACCCCCTGCTCAAGCAGGAAACCATATACCATTTCAGAAAAATAGTTGTCCAATCTATTCTTAAAATCTTCCAGTGTTGAAGCATTCACAACTTCTAGAGGCAAGTTGATTAATTGTTCTAACTGTCAGGAAATTTCACCTTAGTTCTAGATTGCTTCTCCCCTTGATTAGTTTCCATTCATTGCTTTTTGTCCTGCCTTCAGGTGTTTGGAAGAATAATGGCAATCTCTGAGATATTGGAACATTGCTATCATGTCATCCCTAGTCCTTCTTTTCATTAAACTATACCGACCCAATTCCAGCAACCATTCTTTATATGTTTTAGCCTCAAGTCCCCTAATCATCTTTGTTGCTCTTCTCTGCACTCTTTCTAGAGTCTCAACCAGGGGTGAAATTCATTTACCTTCCCTACTGGTTCTGCGCAAATCTGAAATCATCACAAAAAGGGACGTCATTACGTCCGCATGGGTGGACAGTGCCTCCCACAGCCGCCGCTATTGGTTCGCCCAATCTGGATAGAACCGGTTGAATTTCACCTGGTCTCAACATCTTTTTTACATTGCAGCAAGCAACATTGGATGCAGTATTCCAAGTGTGGTCTTACCAAGGCATTATAAAATGCATTAATACATCATGTGATCTTGTTTCTATCCCTCTGTTAATGCAGTTTAGGACTGTGTTGGCTTTTTTGCCAGCTTCAGAACACTGCTGGCTTATATTTATGTGATTGTTCACTAGGATTTCAAGATCCCTCTCACAGCTATTACTATTTAACCAGGTACCACCGATACTATGTGCATTTGGTTTTACTTGCCTAAATGTTCAAGTCTGTCAATATCCTTCGGTATCTTAAGCCTATCTTCTGGAGTGTTGGTTATTCCTGCCAGCTTGGTATAATCTGCAAATTTGATGAGTTCCCCATCTATCCCCTCATCCAAATCATTGATAAGATGTTGAAGAATAATGGGCCTTCCTTCGGGTAGGAAGGCACCACATAAATACGATTCATAGATTAGCCCAAAGCACATATTCAAGTAGAGAAAAGTTCCCTAGGTTTGGGCTTCATTATGAATCTGAAAGTTTGGAACCATATACCTCCGGTCTCCTTGCAATATTATCCCAGGACATGTATATTTGTTTTCATTCGTGAGAGATAGTAGTCGACAGATGAGAGTCAAATGGAAAGGATTCTTTATCCCATTGCTTTTTATCTTTGATGCTTTGAAAATTGAGACTGAACATCAAGCAGAATTCAGTTTAAATTTATCAGCACAAATGAATAGTGATGTGTTTTAATATAATGTAAACTTAGTATGACATAAAATACACAGTAAAACAATTTGCAATAAGAACAATCTCCCATATTTAAACATAATTTACTTATAAATCTGTACATATTTGCAGCTTTCCTTGCATTCTCTTTATAGATCCAGCCATCATAATTAGTTCCAATGTTTTGTTTTTAATTGTAGACATGGACTCTAAGGCCTCCTTTAGATTGAAAACGTCTCTGTGTACTGATACCAAACTCTTTTTACTAATGTTACATATAACTATACTGTAATATAATTACTATTTAACCACTATCATCTGTGCCATACAAGTCTAACCTTTCCCACAATTGGTTCTGAAGCCCACAAAAAATCAGTCTAAGGCAAAAAGATGTTTATAACAAAATCTTTCAGACATTTGATTCTGTAGACCTTTTGTGTGGCTCCAAGCATCCAAACAGTTGCACGGTTGGGAACTAGATTAATAGGGCAAAGCTATGTATGTTGCACAATGATATAAAAGCATCCCAAAGCTATTCAGAAGGCATGCGGACTGGTGAATATACCAAAGGAATCTGCTGATGCTTAAAGGTCCTTGAGTCTTCAGAGGCAGCCAAGAGAAGCGACTTCTGAACAGATGTCAGGATTTATAGGTCAAACAGACAAGACCGATTTTACTAGTTAGCTTCCAGACTCCAAAACTGATATCTGGTCAATTTTATTAAAGAGCATAAAAAAAAAAAGTTTGAAAAATAACAGCATTCATTTACTTCAGTCCTAATGCTTAACAAAATAATTTTTAGCCATTTAGCAGCAATATTTTGAGGAACATTTTCACCGTTAAAATATTCTTTATATAGTCTGCAATTACTTTATAACTCCAATTATGTTTTTTTTTCCCTTTGGTGCCTCATTAGTTCTTTTTAGAAAGATGTTTTGAACCCTTCATGTTAAACTGTTTTGTTATGCAACTTACCAAGAGCCCTTCTTTCTATATTTATCTTTCTTACGTCTTTGGGTGGCCTTTAAAGCAGCCCCTCCCCATGCTTTTAGTTCAGAGTCTTGGTATTAATTTTTATGGTGAGACCTTACTGTTTTAACATTATATATTCTATTTTCAGTCTTAGTTTTTAATTACTTTATAGGCCTTATGTGTTTCAATGCTATTACTGAAGTGGATGTAATTTTTCCAGATTGTATTTTATGTTTGTCTATAATCGAAATACAGATTTGATTGAACGGCTTCATTTTGTTATCCATAAAAATAAAAAAAAATCTAGTATCTGCTGAAGCACTTGGACAATGACAGATTTATCACTTTTCCTTTGAGATGATAAGTGTGTAATTTCTGCTCTTGTTATATGCTGACAGTGCTGATCCTTAAAAGGATGTTTGGGGGGGGGGAGGATCAGCTCTTGGTAACCATCTCTCTCAACACAACATGTAGCTGGCTAGTCTGTTTACACAAGTAGCAGACGTGTATGTCACTCCACGTATTTCATTTAATACTTATTGATTGGCTGTTCATCCTTTACCAGGCACTTTTGTGTGAGAACAGTTTAGTGATGCCCCACAAAGCTTCAGTGACCTCTCTATGTGAAAGGACATGATCTCTTGTTTCCTGAGGATCTCCCTTTATTATTGCTCAGTGCCTCTGCAGTTACATGGCTAGTCAACAGCAGGAGCTGCTGAAATGAAATTCACTTTGACTATCTTCATTGTGGTCTATTTAATTTCCCCCACCTCTTCCCAGCACAGGGGTAGTAGCTCTTTTTATTGATGGATTAACTTACTCCAACATTATTAGGAAATTTCATCAGGTATCCATTTTGCCACTGTGGTATTCATATTTTTGAAAAATAACTGACTGTTCTAGACAGGATGGAAGGTAAAGATGTCAGGCCTAGACCGGTTTCACTACCCTGTGCTCAGCTGGCCTTTTATCCTGACCCCTAAGACCCTGCTATTCCATTCTCTCTTGAGAAGGTCTTGTCAGTGATGATGAATTGTGTTCCTCCTGAACTTAGGCATAAATACCATTGAAGGTGAGGCCTCTAAATTTATTTCAGTTGTGAGCTCTGCCACATTTAAATCAAAGACTCTGGAGGCACTCCTCTGAAAAATTAACCCATTGTGTTTCTGCTTTCCGGTCCACAATTATTTGATCCCTTGCAAGACATAAATATGAATTTTAATAAAACTATTTAGTATGTAATTGATTATAACAAAGTGGTGGTGGTGTCGACAATATGATTTTAAGTGATGATGGCTCTTGTGAAGTACTTGCAAGCTCAGTATGTGGGCTCAGTAATTCAAAGACCATCTAATTACAATAGAGACAATAATTCTGACTTTAATTGTGCATCTAAATAATGAGGCATTGAATCTCAAGCTGTAGGTTTTGATGTGCTGGAGGGTCAGTTCTTAGGTCTGTGAGTTTCCAAGCATAAAATATCAGACGGTTCTCAGGGATCCAGGCTGTATGTATGCACATTGCTCTAATGCAGAGAGACTTTACTCAACTTCTCAGGCTCACCTCTTTCCTATTTAGGTGCTTCTTTCTAGGCAGGTAGTAGTATGGGGAAAAGAACTGGAAGCAAATATTACAACTGTTGGCTCCTGCTATCCTATTAAATATATCAGAGGGCTGTTCCACCCAGTTACCATTTTTATTTCTCATTTCCCTTGTAATATTATTCTACTACTTCTACTATTCATCCATCCTTGCTCATTTGAGCCAGTTTGGTATAATGGTTAAGGTACCAGGTTAGAAACTAGGAGACTGTGAGTTCTTGTCCTGCATTAGGCATGGAAGTCAGCTGGGTGACTTAGGGTCAGTCACGACTTCTCAGCCAAAATCACCTCAGAGGATTGTTGTTGTGTGGAAAATAGGCACAGGAAGGAATGTCACCTTTTTATTATTTTTATTTATATAAAGGAATTAAAATATCTATAATAAAATTTAAAAAAAACATAAATGATATCTGCTGGCTCGCCAGTGAGTGGGTGTACAAAATAACAGCAAGCTGGTATTTCACTCATATCATTGCCGTTCCTTCTTTAGATTTTGTGGTAAAAGGAAAAGAAAATAGCTACTTACACAGCAGCCGGCCTACAGAGCAATTGCTTAGCACATTGTAAGCCGCCCTGAGTCTTTGGAGAAGGGCAGCATATAAATCAAATAAATCAAAATCAAAATCAAAACTGAACAACCAAAAAAAAAATGTTGGAAGGCATATTTGTTTGGTTGTACCTTGGTTTCAGGGGGAGCAGTAATGCAGAAGAGCAGAAAGATAGGAAATTCACCAATCGGAAACAACCCACGTTGTATCTCTGGGGAAAACACTGGAAAACTGTCTCCAGAGCATTCTCTGAAGCAAAGGTTCAACTTATATTGCAAAAATCTGTGCAAGCCTGATACCAACACAAAGAGATGGGTGGTACACCAATCCAGTTTGAGAGAAGATTATATGTAAAAGAAGCCAGAAGAGGAGCACTTAGCAAGGAAATTCCATAGTAATTTTTTGCAGCACAGAATATGATCATCTTAGTACTACAGAATGTATCTTTTATTCCCTGCTCGAGTTTATCAATCATAGGGATTTTGCCATGAAATCTGTCTTTATGTATATATATGTACATATATACAAGTTATAAGTAATCTCATTTGTGGTTTTCTATAAGCAGCTTTCTGGGATTTAAATAAACGCATTGTAAATAAAGAAGCAAAATGCAATCCAGACAAATCATTTTAAGCAGAAAAGAGAAGAAAAATTGCAATTGCAATTTAAATTGAAACCCAGGGCAGTTCTAAATATGAAGTGCCATATGGACATATCTAAGGATTCTCTTGTTGATCAATTTTAGGAATATTAATACATTTTGATTTTGTGTTATTAAACAATCTCATCTGATAGGCACTCCTCTGAAATTTGCAACATTCTAATTATACACACATACACACACACACACACACACACTTCAAGGAGGAGGTTGTGTACAAAAAATATGCTATCACAGAAGAATTTGTGGCTAACTCTAGGGCCAATCCACACCATATCCAAAGACAGTCCTGCTTTTGCTAGAAAATAGATACCAGCAGGTATGTGAACTGCAATAATATACAGAGAACACATTACTCACTTCTTTTAGAAAGGTAAAAGTATCTCTTTCTTCATGTTTTCAAAAGGTTTAAAAATACTGTAAGATTACAAAAATCTATGGGACACACAATATAATTGAACAAAATAAATACAAGAGTAGTACTGAAAAAAATGCATTTCTCACTCTAATTTATTATTTTCTACTCTTAAACACAATTGAATTATAGGCACATCTATTTTTCACATAACTTGATTTCCTGATTTTTACCCCATAAATATAGCAACCCTGTCATGAAACAACTTTTGGTTAAAAGACAAAAGTTTTTTTTTCATAGTGCTATTGAAATATGTTAAATTTAACTCAGGATATGATAAAAAAGCAGAGATCATTCACTTCACAAGTTTAAATCGAGGCAACTCTTAGTTTTATAGCAGTGGTTCCCAAACTTTTTCAGTCCACCGCCCCCCTGGTGCTACAAACTCATCCT
>JANHFK010002060.1:109813-120069 GCA_036250565.1 Sibynophis collaris | reverse complement strand
TGTAGCCCAGGCTGGGGAGGTTTAAATTGTGAACTTCCACGTGCCCAATGTCCAGACCAGTGCAGTGGGCATGGCACATATCTCACTGACACAGGCCTCTGTAACTGTGATCCCAACTGGATGGGTCCTGACTGCTCCGTTGGTAAGAAGAAAAATAAAACATTTAGTTTTAGAATATTTATTCTTGATATCCAATAGAATGGATGGTCTCTGGGTACTTACTCAAGATAATTCACATCATCCAAATGCAGCTGTTGTATTAAGAGTTGGACTTCTAATGTAAATTCGTATACCCCAAATCCTGCATACAATTTACAATGTAAGAACGATAAGCGTTTGCTCTTTATTACAGTGATTTTGAGCATTTAATGCTCAAACTATTCTTTATCCTGTTTTCAAACTATCCTTTATCCTTGGCAGCACTGCCTGAATTCTGAAATGCTGTGTAACTGTCAATTTACCCATGGTTAATCGAATCAATATAAAAAAAGATTTATCTTCCAATGTTTTGATTTTCACCCCTTGTATTTTTTTGTAATCCTGTTTTATGATAGTGTTGAAGATGTGTGTTTCTGAAACTTTCAGTTCACGATAACATCTACCATAATGGTTATTCAAAATTGTGCTCACCTTTGGAAATATTAAAGGCATATAGAGTACACATATATCAGAAATTTTAATTTGTGATCTCTTTTTGGTTGACGTTCTCAACAAAATACCAACTGCTTGGATGCGATATAATAACAGATTTCATATCTCATTTGTAGAAGTTTCTATCATGCATTGCTTGCTTATAGCAACGAAAGTACACAACCATCCAGAGTTGTTGGGAGTCAGACAATAAGCAAATTAAATTAAGAAAAATAATAATAACTCCTGTGTTCAAAATGCTATTGGTTTTCATGACAATGCTGGGTAACGAGCAATACTGGATAATTTCCATCTCTCTCTTTGTTTTATTCTTTTCCAGAAGTATGTGCTGTAGACTGTGGCACTCATGGTGTATGCATTGGCGGAGCATGTCGCTGTGAAGAGGGCTGGACAGGGATGGCCTGTGACCAACGTGTTTGTCATCCCCGCTGCACAGAACATGGAACTTGTAAAGATGGAAAATGTGAATGCCGAGAGGGCTGGAATGGGGAGCACTGCACCATTGGTAGGCAAACGACAGCCACCGAAACAGGCACATATTGCTTTCTTTTCATAACTTGTAGAAACATAGTTACAATTGTGTATGGCAACCGGCAGTCCCTTTATGGACTCATCTGCTTCCAGTCTTTAATTCTGAATGTTAAAGCAGAGATTATATAGTTTTATAATTAATAGCAGGTTAAAACTTTCAAATATATAAATTACCCTTCCTCATATTCCATTCAGCATAGAAGGGGTATCCTACTGATGAGATTGTTCCACTCAATTTAACTAAGAGTTTATTTTAACCATTGCCCCCTCTTCCCCTTAACTAGCCCATTTTCTGAACTACCTCTTTATTAAATATTTCATTCTGAGTGCATCACCACAATAGCCATCAAGAGCAGGGGTCAAGTTGAGAGGGAACTGCTGTCCTGTTGTTACAGAAATAGCTCCCTAGTATTTCCATGTGTTGTGCTGTGACAGTGGTCATGGTGTTTGCCTATAGACTGACACAGCATGGGAGGGTTGAAGCAATGCTACAGCATGATAGTCTACCCTTCTCTAACAGCGGGCCACTCAGCACAGCTTTGGCATCATGCAGAGTGTCAGGCCTAGAAACAATTGCATTGCTTTTGTTATATGTCAGCCTAGAAAGTAATAACAAATACATATTGTTTTAGATCCGTTGGACTATTTTGAATTTTAAACACAAATTACTAAAGGTCTCGCTTCAATGTGCAGATTGTCCTGGAGACCCCAAATAATTGCTGATGATGCTTTCAGTCTATTGTGTAGCATCGTAATTCAAGCTTTTTTCTTGACCAGATCTTTAGTCTTTAACTTGGAAGGAAAAGAACCCTCTGTGTGCAATTTGAAGTTAGAAGAGGAATTCTCCAGAGGTGATATTCAGAGGTTCTGGTAGTGGACATTTTGAGTCGTTCAGAGAACTGCTAAATACCACCTCTGACTGGCCCCACCCCATCTATTCTCTGCCTCCTGAGTCCTAGCTGATCGGGAGAAAATGAAGATTTTGCCCTGGAGTGGGGAGGGAATGGAGATTTTACCGTACACACCAAGCCATGCCCATAGAACCGGTAGTAAAAAAAATTGAATCCCACCACTGGAACTCCCCCAACTTGAGAGGGGAGGCCTGTTTCTCCATGTCATTTCCATTTTCTTACCTAGGTCTACCCGATCTAGATTGCGAAACTCTGGTCAGTAAATAGATGCTGGCAAAGAATTAAATTTCCCAGCATTATTTTTTTTATAATAGATAGGGACTATCTAAATTATAGCAATCCAGATGGAGTAGTTTTATCAAAATTCTCTTTTAAAAAAATCCAAAAACCTGGTACAGCATTAAAAAGCCAAAATAAGAAATGGAAATTATAATGGCAACTGGAGACTCTAAAAGGACCGCCCGGTTGCCAGTTAACTGTTTTTCTTTTGAAACAAAATGTGCTTGTCAGACTTGTGTCTTTTATTATTATTTAGGTGTCTCAGTCTCTTTGGGTAGCTAAACCTTTTGGGAAAGACACTTAAATTGGAATACATGTCTGTCTTCAACATATTTCAAGGTAATACTGAGGTTTATAGCATACAGTTTACTTGCTACTGAAACCAGTTTTTCTAGTTGATGCAGGCTGGTTTCTTTATCTGCAAGGTCTCTTTTTAATCCATGGGGATCCGATTTAAGGACCACATAAAGTTTATTTGAGCTTTGTATCTAATCAATCATTGTTCCTAAAAGGTTTATCTTGTTCTTCTAACTTGTGAAAATGTCTATGTTTTTAAAAGTGTTTTTCTGTATCTGTTTGTGATTTTATGGTATTAGGTAGCAATCCTATACATGTTTACTTGGGAATAAGCCCCTCTGAATTCAATGGTATTTATTTCTTTGTAACCATGTATATGACTGCACTGTTAATTTGACATTACTGTGCACCCAAAAATTGATATATTTTGATCTGATCACTCAAATGATTCTATGTGACTTTTATTCCAAATATGAAAATATTTAATTTATTTTTGACAGGGGAGTAAAACATGAGCAGCTTTTGAAGTATTAAGAATCTGCATTAGTGTCTCGGGGATCTGTGTTGAGACTGGTGTTTTTTTAATTTGTTCATAAATTATCTGCACGTGGATAAGTAGTGTACCAGCCAGGTCTATGGATGATACGAAACTGTTTAGGATGCTTGAAACAAAAATTGATTGTGAAGGTCTCCAGAAGGATCTCTTTAATTGATTGGACGGCCTATGAAAGGGCATTGAGTGGATGGTCAATGGAATTTAGGTAAGTGTAAATTGATACACGGAAACAAAAAGCCTTATTTTCATATGCACTGGGATGAGCCTTTTTACAGCTCACTATCAAAAAGATACTAAGCCACAGTGAATAGCACAATAAAATTATCTACCCAATGAATAAGAGCTGAAAATAAGACCCATTCCATGCTCAGACCATTAAAATCTATTGACAGTCACATTGAGTGTCAGGATTAAACATATTGCTGGTAGAGAGTTTACATTTCTTTTCTGGTCCTAGAATGTATGCCAAAAGCCTGATTTCCAGAAGAATAAGGATCTACAGGGGAGAGGAGATCATTTAATTTTGCCTTATGTCGATGGAATTTTACCAACTGTGCTTGGGTTCAATTGTGCATCGGTGAAAGCCAACAGTAATAAACACACAATGTGGAAAGAACATCTAGGAAGAAATCAATTCCCATATTCAATGTTTTGAAACAGTAGCCAGTCAACGATATGGAATATTTGATTGATAGTGACATACTTGTTTACAGCAAAAATGATGTTAAAATTATGCTTTCATATCTTTGGCCTTCTCCGCCACAGTTGACCACACTATGACTATTTGCCATTAAATTTCTCGACTACTATGCAAAACATCATAACTTGTTATGGTAAGATACTGTTTTGAATAGATCAGGAAAAAAAACACATTCCTTGTAGGTATTTTAAAATTATACTGGGTTTCCCTTGTGGGGAGGGCCTTTATACTTCATCAAGACTATTGTTTGCAGTTTTTTTCTATGTGCTATATCTATGCCTGTGCCCAGCAGACCAGCAGGTTCACTCGCAGCACTGCTGGATAGTTTTGTCCTATTAGATTGCTCTTTGTATCGAAGACTTTTTTTCCCACCTAACTGCTTTTCTTAAAGTAATGGCAATAATAGCAATAAAAGCAGAAACAATTTCTGGAAGAGATGGAATAGGATTTGAAGATAAAAATGAGAGAGAGAGAAGGAGAGAGAGAGAGAGGAAAAGCACTGTCTCTGACAAAGGCAGCAATTCAGCAAAAATGGCTGGGTGGCAATGAGAGAGCATCAAACACCTTCAGTTCTCTATTTCTAAACTTTTCAATCCGATCTAGCAGAAAGTGAGAAAATCAACATGATTCGATAAAAATAGAAACAGGACTTCTACTAAAACAATAGAAACCAAGTTGTCTATTTATTAGATTTATAGGGCTGCCTAATCGTCATGTAAACCTGCTTGATATGGGTAATGTTGTAGCTTCCTTTGTACTGGAAAACATATGAGGTGTAGAATGCATCTATGCTGAAACACAATTATCCTGAGTGGAAGGCTGGCCCTAATATTAATCAAAGTAAGATGGCTACTCCAGACAACAGATGCTGGGAGACAGAGATGGCAAGACAATGTCAAGCATCGTTGCTTATGCCATGTGGTCTACTTTGTATTCTCCAGATGTAGTAGACAATGCTGTCCTAATGCAAGCTCTAAAGTAACGGTCAACTGCTATAATTTTGCTAGAGAAAACTGAATACGGAGGCACAATTTTGCCTTTGTCTTAAGTGATAAAGTGTCTTTCCTGATGTCTCTTCACAAAGGCTTAGGATAGATAATAGCCGTTGCAAATGGATGCCATGGCCATCAAGGCTTTCATATAACTGAAAAATGCATTTTGATTTCATGTATAGAGATTAGAAAAACCTGTTTCATTTCCATTGTGATTGATTCATGGAAGTGCCATATGTCTATTTCTGTGAAATAATTGTACTTCTGCTAGTATGAACCAGCTGTCCATAAAGCTTCATGTGACCTATTGAGTTCAGGATAAGTTCCAGGATATGTTGCTAGTATAATAATTAGGTTGCTTGGACAACCCCAAACTGGGATTTTCTGAATTTTTAGGTGGGATGTATCAGTCACCTCCTATATGAATGCTCAATAATACTATGGCATATATTGTAAGATTTCCTGTCTAGGCAGGGGGTTGGACTAGAAGACCTCCAAGGTCCCTTCCAACTCTGTTATTATTATTATGATGATGATCCTTTTTTATGACAAAGTTAGGGCTTGTCATATGTTAATATAGAAATAAATGCTAACACAGAGTTTAATAAATAAAGACTTATTTCCTCCACAGATGCATCACTGTTTGCTGCTATAATATGCCTACTGTATGTGCTTACACAGGCCATGGTGCATAAAAATTCTGAAGAAGGTTGCAGAGGGCAGGGGTAGAGATAACATGCTTACATACTTTTGTTTATCTCACCAGCTATTTCTATAAGCCCCTTCCTATTCTGAAGTTGGATGCCTTCTTTCTTTTTCTTTTTAATTCAAAACATTTATATCCCTAAATATCCCTAAATACGGAGAAGAAAAAAATTGCAATACATGTGTATTTTAAAGTACTAACAGTGTACCTATAAATACAATTCACTTTATTGGGGAACTAAATGCAATATTGCTATTTGGTCAACATTTCATTTTAGGAGTTATTTTTCTCCCATCTCTTAAATCTGCTAATTTTTAAGTGTTATCTTGATGCTTTCTGTAATGGTTGAAGAAACATCCTCTAAATTTGACAGAAACATTCTCAGGATGTATTCATGAATCAAACTGAATCAATTTGGAAAAAAAAAAATCTCTGGAGTCATTATTGGTTATAACGTGTTTGAAATTGGCAATTCAAAATTTTCTTATTGTTACATATTTTTTTCATTTTTTCTATTAAGAATAAAGAGCCAGAATAATTTTATCATTTTGTGTGTGTGTGAAAAATGAGAGGTATAGTGAAGAAAAACAATCACTATCTGTTGAAGAATCCAACTTTGTGAGCTAAATGTCACATATGAAACATTTATTTTCTTTAGAGACTTTCATTTAAGTCTATGAAAAGCTGTAATCCTCCATTCTTTAAGATTAAGCAAACTTGTGCCACTATCTCAAATCAGGTCTTCGAAAAAAACATTTTGAATTGATATTAAAGAAACTTACAAGGAATACTATAAAAGTTCTAACAAAGAGGCAACCTGATTGTTGGGTTGCACCTAAAAAGAATAATTGATTTATGAAATGTATAGGTTGTTTTAATTTGTTATGGCTCTGGATGGTTTACAGAATGCAACACAGTTAAAACATCCAATTATATCATCCTAAAATAAACTTTTTTAAAAAATCAGCCATCCTTTAAAAAAGCCCAGAACATCTCCCAAGGGATCCATCACTGACTTTAACCCAGGGACCAAGCCTACACTAGATTTTAAGAAACCATTTAAATACAGTTGATTGTGTGTGTTGCATATGACTTTCTGATGGGATGACGTTTCAGAAGGCAGGTGGCATTACAGAGAAGACCTGTTTCCTGGGTCTTACGTTCTGACATTATTTAATCCCTAGGAGCTGGAGCATGCCAACTAGGTCAGATGACATGGGACAGGAAAAAAATATGGAAGATAAGAGATCCCTCCAAATATGCTACAAAGGGTTTTATTATTCAGTTTTTAGGTTGTTTACGAATACGAACTGTGAACAACAATTAGATACAGGAAACTAAAGCCATAGGAAGATTAACCACTCAATTAATTTTAAAATACCCTGTTTTCCCCAAAATAAGACATCCCCTGATAATAAGCCCAATCAGGCTTTTGAGCGCATGGCAATCAGGCCAAGCGCTTATTTCAGGGTTCCAAAAAATATAAGATAGGGTCTTATTTGGGGGGGAAACACGGTATAGTAGGATGGAAAATCCAATCAATACCCTTCTCTCGGCGATTCATACCACGCGCAACCCGGTGCGTCCAATGAAAAGCGCCGATTCTCGCTATATCCAATTCGGAGGCGACATCCGTGAATCTGAGTCAGCGTTTGGATATTTTTTGGGTGGTGGTGGTGGTGGTTTGGTTGGTTGTTTTCATGGAATTTCTCACCCCCGGCGCCTCCAATCAGGGCATGAAGACCTTCTGCCGGTTTGCGATGACTTTGCAACACCAGGGGCATTTCTCCACCGCCTCCGCGCACTCTTGACAAGCCAGGTGTCCGCAAGGAATGAAGACCACGGAGAGAAGCTTATCCATGCAAATCTTACAGATCTTTTCTTCCTCCAGGCGTTTCAACTTCTCTTCGGTACTGAGATCTGCCGGGGGAGAGGGAGGAAAAAGAAGAGATTTTATGACATCCCTTCACCCAAGGAGGGGGAAGGATCACCCGAAGCTTTCTCGGGGAAACAACCACTGAATGAAAAACTGCTGGTGAACGTCTATCGCTGCACCATAGAGAGTATTTTAACTTACTGCATCTGTGTATGCTTTGCCAGTTGCGCAGTGGCAGACAGGACAGCGCTCCAGAGGGTCAACGTCACTGCCCAGAGGATCATTGGTTGCCCTCTCCCCTCTTTGGAAGAGCTTTATAGCTCCCGCTGCCTTAAGAAAGTTTAAAACATTCTTAAAGATCCATCTCATCCTGAGCACCCTTTTTTTGAACTATTACCATCTGGCAGACAGTACAGGATAATAAAAACAAGGACAAATAGGCTGAAAAAACAGCTTCTATACCAGGGCAATAACGATATTGAATTCTATGGTATAGTGCATTATAGGGTTTTCAGTTTCAATTATATAGAATATAAAGGATGTATGTTTGTGTTTTTATTTTTATAGTTATAATGTAGACTGAAGACGGCATTTAATTTTGTTGTACCATGTGCCATGACAAGAAAGTAAACTAAAAAAACAAGGGGCAGTCAGGCAAAAGCAAAAGATCCAGGACTTACAGATGAAGGGAAATTAATCTGGCTCTTTTCCAAAAATGGAATTGCCAGTGTAAAACTAAATCTTCCCTCCTGATGACTCAAACGCTAATTAGATCAGCATCTTTGCTGAGCAGTGCTCAGGCACACCACGAAGTCATGTAACTCTTGAGAAAAACAAATTGCATCTGCTTTAGGAGGTTTGCCATGGGGATGCAACTTGCATATGCATATTGTATTTTATCGTTTCTGTCTCTTCTCCACCCCTGTAAAAAAAATAGTTAAAGACCTCCCACTCCTATAAATGTCCTCATGGTTTAGAAGCTCTATTGTTCATATCTTCCTGCCCATATTCCAAAATCACCAATAGAAGACAACATTTATAGCTCCTGGTTGAAATGTGGGGATTCCTGGTGGTCCTGAGATTGGATGTTTTCTTGCAGACATTTCATTACCAGTAGTGGATTCCTACCGGTTCTGTCCAGTTCTTAGAACCGATAGTAAAGAAGGTGGGAGGCTCCGCCCACCTGCCCGGATGTCATCATGGACACTCCGCGCATGCGCAGAATTGCCGTGTGCAAGTAAAGCGAGTGCATGCACGCGCATGCTCCCATTGTGAACCGGTAACAAAGGTAAGTAGAACTTACCCCTGTTCATTACTCGACTAGGTAATATCATCAGTGCTAGAAGGGAGTGGAGTTTGCAAACCTCTAGCACTGATGATGTTACTTAGTTGGGTAATAAAACATCTACAAGAAAACCAAGCTCAGAAAGCATCAAGGACCCTACAGTCTAAGATCACCCTTAAAAAGCCTGTACAGGGTATCCTTTCATAGGGGCAACATGCACTATCCAGATGTGTATCTTTTCAATGATGGCCCTGAAACTCTGGAATGCCCCCACTTAGGTATGTATGTCTGGCATTAATGAAATACAATTTCATTGTATTTTTGGCACCAGGACCAGAGAATGACAATGTCTCCCTCAGGCGTTTAATAATAAGTTAATGGTACTTTGATATGTTAATCTCTCTTCTTCCTTTTATTCTGTAACTACTTTGCTGTTTCACCATGTAGTTTGTCTTACATAGTTGGTATAATATATATATTTAATATAATTTCACTCAGCTTTTAACCAACTGTTTTCTCTGAATTTTATTGCCATTTCCTCAAGACATATTTACTGGAAAGCAGTATAAATGTTTTAAATAAAAAATGCAGGTGGCCCTCATTTAGCAACCATAATTGGGACTGGTACCTCAGTTATTAAGTGAGGCAATCTCTAAGTGAAACCACAAGTGTGTTTATGATCTTATTTCAGCTGTCTTTTGCTTTTCAAACCTGTGAAGGATGTAAACGTGCAGATTGGTTAGAAATACCACGAGTACAAATTGCCCACTGAATCCATAATGGTGAAACTTATTCACAAATGTCTAGTATTTTTATTTATCTAAATTTAAATGTATTATCCACCAAATACTAATGGACTCTGGGCAGCATACAAAACTAGCCATGAAATTGTGTGTGTGTGTGTGTGTGTGTGTGTGTGTGTGTGTGTTTATATATGTGTACATTTACACAGAGGTGGAAAAAACATTGAGAAATGTTGACTAAGTGAATCCAAGCAGGCTAAGCAGAGATTTTTTTAAATACAATAGTCAAGATTTTTTTACAAGCAGGAACAAGATAACTTCCAGACAAAGAACTTGTAGACTGAAGAGGAATCCATGAAAAGCAGAGCCAACATGCATGACAAAGAACAAAGAGCTGGCGAGTAGACCAATTCTTTGAATCTCTCTGGAAAAAAAACAAGAGGGCCAGAGATCAACCACAAAAGTTCCAGATAGTTGATCCTCTCAAGGAGACTGTAAGACAGACAGCAATCTCTGGAAGTTTTTGACATCAGTAGATGAGGAAATAGCCATCTTGCTCAAAACATGGTCTATCTCTGTGATGGCGAACATATGGCACATGTGCCAGAGGTGGCACGCAGGGTCTTCTCTATGGGCACGTGAGCCATTGCCCCAGTTCAGCTCCGCCATGCATGCATGCACGCTTTCCACCGGCCAGCTGGTCTTCAGGTCTCTGCCACGCATCTGCCA
>JANHFK010002060.1:38781-52927 GCA_036250565.1 Sibynophis collaris | reverse complement strand
TTTACCAACCTCGGAAGAAAGGAAGGTTGAGCAGGTGAGGCTCGAACTGCCAAACTGCAAGCAACCAGCAGTCAACAGAACTGTACTGCATTCTAACCACTGCATCACCAAGGACAATTACACTTGTGATGTTGTGATATTTCTAGTTCAGTGGCATATTATAATTGATTTTGTTGAACTATATTTGCCTTTTTTACTAAAAGCTGAAATCTATCTCCTGCTTTCTAGATAATTTATGAATATGGGATAGAATACAGTTTTTATTTCATTGTTCTTAATTCTTACATGCTGCTTTACTATTTCTAGCTTGCAACTTCAAAACTGGAGTCACAGACTCCATGTAGATAAAGGTTAAAACTGCTCGCACTATACATATCTTAGAGTCCTAAACTGCTGAAAACCAGAGCTATGTGTAATATTAATCATTTTGCTAATTCTAATAGATTAATAATTGTTTGTTTAAAGGCAGAAATCTTTTTCTTGATTATACAAATCAAGCGAACTTTTGCCCATTGGTTTCCTCAAGATTTTTTAAAAAGTGAATCCATTAGAATATTTTTTACAATATTGTCTGGCATTGATTAGATCCATGGCAAATGGACACTGATTGGTGGAATTCTGATTGAATTCAGTATGATGTAGTGTTTGCTGCCTTCTTAAGCAGTCATAGTTTTGCAATTAATGGAAATGAAACAAAGAGTGGATCCCATATAAACAAATATAGACTAGGAGTGTTTAGGAGCATGAGATAGGTTAGAATAACTTAGAGGTGATTGCATTTTAACAAAGGTGGAACAGTCAGAGCTAAGCCTGCTTTAGAATTCTTGGTGTTCTCTGAACTTGCAGACCTTTCATTACCCAGCAAAGACAACATCATCAGTACAAGTTATCTGCCTGTTTATATGCAATAACTTGCCCTGCCAATTTTGACGGGGATGTGAGTTCCTATTTAAATCCACTTTGTTTTGATTTTAGAGTTACACAAAGCATTTTTCTAATACTTAATCATACGGAAGAGTACGGTACCAATTTTGCAGCTATGCCAAAAAACTGGGTGGAGGGGAGATGTGATAATGCAGTATTTAATAGATGGAGTGGAAGAAAGAAAAGAGCATTGGATTTAATAATGAGCCCACCGTATTGCAGCTGTAGATCATTTTTTTCTTCTCTTGAGATACTATGTGACTAAATTCTCTGTATTGCATTACCCTAGCTGACCTGATGTAGTGAATTATTTCTTTTATTGAAAAAAAAATACATAATTTTTTGGGGAAGAATGGCCATCATATGCAAAATAGGTATCATTCGTTTTAATCACCCTTCCTCTATGCACAAAAGTCCACATTCTGCCTAAACATTTATAAACAGATGTTCTCCATTATAAGAATTAATATTGCTGCAAATTTCTATGCATTCTACATGAATACAAAAATAGGACACTTAAAGTAATAAGACATAACTAAGTGTTCCAAATCCATGCAAAAATATAAATGAAATTATAATTTAATCTATTTTCACTGTAAACAAAAGGTATTCTTGTAGTGTGCATAATTTGCCCAAATTTTCATTTAGACCAAGCATTCAGAATGTCATAATCTAAAACTCACTGGGGCACCAAATTGAGTTACATTCCTGCTATAAGCTTGAATTGAATTATCTGTGCCAAATCGAGATGGAGCTATTTCCTTTTAATTTTTCAGATATGACAGTTTTGAGGAAATAACAGGATAAGAGAGAGAAAGATTTTGACATGTGACATTTAGAGATGCAAAATATAATTATAGAAAAAATTAACAGATAGTAGTCTTATAAATGGCTCTCAGTCCTACAAGTTAAATGGGACATCCATGTTCAGAGAGGAAGTCTTGCAAGCTGAATGTAAGTTTCTGGGAGAAGACTGGAGGAATTTGGTAGTTGAACATTGTGAGAAACCAGAGGTTAAATGAGAATTATCTTCAATTATGATCCAATAAATGATTCATTCAAATTATGTTCCAGTACAATGAAAAAGCCTTACTTAACTTCCAAAGTTTGTGAAATACCGCAAAAAGCAGAGGATACCCAGTATACCTACACACACTAGCTTTCAAGCTGAAGGACCCAACACATTGTAAAAGGAAGTTGATTAATTTAGGAAAGTTGTATTAATGCTGGTCTTTCATATACATGAATTCATATTTATTGATTATTCAACTGGGATTGATTAAAAAAAAAAAGAAGGAACATGTTTATGGTCTAAAATATGTTAAGGGAATAATATTCAGAAATCTTTATCCCAGTCCCCTTTGTGAATGCCTAGATTGTATCCATAATTCTGTAGTATAATAAATTGATTTCTAGGAACCATAATAGCTTTTGTGAGACCTAGCAAACCTTCTATCAGGCTATCTTGTTTAGGCACTAGACTAGGAAAGATTATGGAAAGAACATACGATACTTTGGTTTCAACATAGCATTTAGGAGATCTGCCAGAATATTTTGGTTAGCGGAATTGTAAAATGTGGATCAAGTGCTTGTACTTTTACATGAATCAACAGTTGATTAAGCAGCCATACTTAATGAATGTTCATTAACATGTCTGCGTTAGCATGGATAGACACTTCCCTGCCCCACCCCTCCCCCAGGAACTTGTAGTAGACCTTGCCCTGGATTAGGGCAACAAAACTGCAAATAAAGTGAAGCTAGAAATTGTAGGCTGTAACACGGAAGGTAGAATGACGATTTAAAAGGATCTCTAAACTATGCCAAAATTAGGTTAGATTCATTTGAGATAAGATGGGACTGGTTTGGGAATTATAGACATAAAAATTATGTGTGAAACGGCAATCAGTTCAGCTTCCAGAAAAAAATGGAGCAATCTTAGGTTGCAGTAATAGGAGCCCAGTGTTTGGTAATAATCCTGTATTCAGTAGTAGTCTAATCGCATTTAGAGTACTGCACCCTATTTCATTTACTGCATTGTAAAATAAGAAGAGTATGAAAAATTTGAAGAAGGGATAGAAGGGACTATTGTATTCTTACAATATAAATCTTAAAGGTCCATCCCAGCAGATACAGGGACAGCAACACTTGCTATATGGCTTCATGCCTGAATAAGCCAAGATTAACGTTGGGAACAGGTTTCTTTTTTCCATCTTGTAGAATCAGACAATATGCAATGTTTGCTACATGGTCTCTTCTTCAGCTAACTGTTCTCTCTTTCTCCCCCCCCTCCCCCCTTGTTTCTTTTCTATTTTCTTTCTGTAAAGAAATAAAGAATTTAAACATAGGTAAGCAAAGTTTGCAATCCTATTATCATTTGCTACAGCTTGCTTGCTCCATTTTGTTTGCTTTTTGTGTTGTGCTTTTTTGTGTAACAGTCTGTTTTTAATGCATCAGGTATAGCAATATTAATGTGCTAATTTTGTGTTAGAAATACGGTAAGCAGTAGTAGTCATACAAATGCAGTAAAAAAAGCAACCAAAGAATTATCTAATGGAATGAGAATATAATGAACTCCAAGTCAACTTCAATATGACCATTCTCTCTGTGTAGTGTCTAATTCGCTTAAATGGTTGAGGAAAACTCGAGCAATGGCTCTTGTAAATGCTGAAAAGGATTTAGAAAACCACTAATGGACTAGAAATGGGTCAAAAACTCATTTACAATTCATTAAAGGATTTTTTTTTCTCCAGATTTGTTCTCCCATTTCATCTCACCCTTTAACTCAATATTATTAGGGTACTTTGAACAGATTATATCCAATCACCAATCTCATTAGTTATTTTGAAGTGAGTTTAAATTCCTTTGCAAAAGGTTTGATTCCTTTTGCTGTTCATTTTTTGGATGCATGGTTTTGCTCATCCACCTGCACCTTTGGACATTGTCCTAGAGGTACGTGAAAAACCATAAAATACAATCAGGCATTTACTTGCTCGTATTTTTTTTGCAATTCCTACAGCTGTCCCATTCTCAATAGATACATTTTTGGAAAATGTTTTAACATTTGAATGATTAAGGCATAACATAAAAACATCAAAATCTCATAGATCCAGTCTGCTATTTCAAATAAAGTTTCGTTCTGGATATATTATAAGTCTCTTGACTTATTGAGTTTATTGCTAAACTCAAATGCTTTGTCCTTACTCTAACACAAATTAGCATTTGTGAAATTCAGCTGCTGAAATAAAATTGGAAGATTCTATGTTAAATGATGTTTGTGCTCGTATACAAGGCAGTTGTTGCCCCAGTCCAATTCACCTGTGTTACTAATAAACTCACTTGTGTTATACAATACTAGAAATCTTACATTATCGTAGTCAATTTAGGGTACTCACATTATTAAAAAAATCAAAGCAGTGCAATTAAAGATTTGCTTGTTTTTATGTGTATTAGATGCAAACAATGTACAATACACGTTGAAAATGGGCAGACCTTTGATTGCATTATTGTGGGCGTTGACTTACTTTTTCATACCCCAGGACCTCTCTTTTAATGACAAAATCAGCAAAAGATGTGGTGTTTTTTTGCATTTTTACAACTTCATTCCCAAGGGTATCATCCAATCTGAATATCATCAAATCCCAGTTTGCAACCATGCCTAATGTAATTGGCCAGAACATCTTTTATTGTGGAGCTGGCTTTATTTATCTCACTCTGCTCCCTCAAGAAAACTACTTAACAAGAAATAACTTAATTTTCTGTCTTTGTTCTGCTGTCTTTTAAAAACTCTCTTGGCTTTTAAAGGAGTTTGCCCTGTGTCACCTAGGGCTGGCATCTGCAGAGATCTTATTTAAAATACTCATTCCATCTGCCTGTTAGCCCAGGGATGTTTGTGCAGGAGTATCTCCATTTAGTCCAGTTGTCTATTTGAATAGCTGAAGCTGACATTTCTAAATTTGCAGGTGGTTCACTTGCTCCACACCTTGAACACCTGTCAAAATAGATTTATTAGAAAAAGCCTCTAATATCTCAAGACACTCAATGACCCTATGAAATAAGGCAGAAAGATTTCAGCAAAACAATAGCTTAGCTTTGTGTCAGATCTGAGGGACTTGTTATTGCCATATAGAGAATTAACACTGCAGGCTTCCATAAATAGTATTTTAGGATTGATTTGTTATGAAGGCAAAAAAGAAAAGATTTGCCACAAAATAAGCTATTGTGTGCTTGGCAGAAATGTACAAATTTATAGGATAGCTGCAGATTACAGAATGCTAATCTTACAAGAGAACAAGAACGAGGCAATCATGCTTTCAGGAAACCTTAGAGACTAATTAGTCCATACTGTACAATGCCTTCTGGAAGATGAAAATATTATGAAAGCCTTTTCTGCAGTAATGCTGTGCCTATAAAAAAGAATATTTGTAGATCAGGGTTGAAATGTGGGGTTCTTGGTGCTGTCTGATCTTGGTTGTTTTCTTGCAGAAACTAGTTCTTACCCAAACTAGCTAGCATTGATGATGCTGCAAGAAAATAACCAACCTCAAAGAGCACCAAGGAGTCCACAATGCTATACCTCCTTGAACCTTGGGGGTGGTGGATGACAGCTAAAGCTTGATTGCAGTACCAGTGCTGAAGTTGATCACAATATTATGAAAAACCCATGGAAAGAAAACCAAAGCATTTGATGTCAAATTGTCTATATTGTATAAATGTTACTTACTGAATAGATTTCCTGTGCTTTATGAACCATTATACAATCACTATATCCTCCACTGAACATCATCCAAAAAAGTAGCTAGGGCTGTTCTGTGCATTCCTTATTGAACACAGAGACTTCTTACTCTTTTAATGAGTCCCCTGTAATTTATAGTAATTGAATGACACTATGACTGAGATAAAATCTAAATCAAGGTTCTCCAGATCATAACTTCAAATTACCTACCTTGAAATAATTATAAAGTGGAAAGTATTAATGAACTCATTTCTGCTGTGAGGAAAAAACTACTTGTGATGCTGGACTAAAACTTCTATCTTGAAGGCTGTAGGCAAACCCACCCAATGAACTGTTTGGAGAGCAAGTAGGAGTGTAAGCAGCCTAGACACATGCAACTGGCTGTGGCAGATACATATTTACCTACAGGCCTTACCTGCAACACAGGCAACATTCAAAAATCATACAAGAACACACATTATCATGATAGGAATGAACAGTGCTAACATACCTTCTCAAGTACAGGTAGTCCTCAACTTATAACAGCAATTGGAACTAGGATTTCCATTGCTACGCAATGCGATCGTAACACATAATCCCATCCCTTAACAAGAGAAATCTCTACATTGCTAGTTGCCATTGTTCACTGAATCCCATAGTTGTTAGGTGAAACAGCATCATGCTGGTGTCCCACAACCAAAATCTATGAGGAAGCCAGCAGGAAATTGAAAGTCTCAGGCCAACAGGCAAGTCAATGGCTGTTACTGGGAGAAAGCAAAGGGATACATAGTGATGCAGAAGATGGTCAGGAAGAGTGTGAGTGGGTGCAAAGGCATGCACCGGAGGCACGGTGAGGGTCAGGGAGGGTGCATGAGGGGATGCAAGGATGCAATGGGGTACATGAGAGGCATGGCATGGGTTGAAAAAGGAGTACTAGGTTTTGCACAAGAAGTGTGGTATTGGTTGGTGTTGTGAGATGTGCAAGAAGCATGGCACAGATCAGGAAGTGTGCAGAAGAAGTGCATGGGGTGTGGGTGAATAGTTGGCACAGCTTGAATACAAAGGGGCTAAGGAATAGTATGCAGGTAGGAGAAATTTGCCCCAGTGACTTGGTCTCTTCCCTGTTGCAAATGGTGATCATGTAATCATAGGGTATTGCAACCGGTCATAAGTACAAACCAGCTGCCAAACACCCAAATTGTGATCACATGACTGGGGGGGGGTGTATGTCCTAGGATGGCCAGAACTCCAAGGAGCAATCACTTGTTTAGTGTTATTGTAACTTTAAATGATCATAGGTCAAGGACTACCTGTACTATATCTCTGGAGACATCAAAGTCTGCTTTGGCTTAACCAAACACTTCACACTGTCAGCCAAATATGAATAGGTGGCTGATTTTAGCAATTTTCCTAATTCATAAGTTCCAGCTGCCTTATTTCAAACAAGTAGTAACTAAGATAAAACACAGCGGAAATTATTTCAACTATGCATTTTTATATTGTGAGAAAATTGTTTTCTGGGCAAACAGTAATAATAGCAAAGCCATTCCCACATACTTTAAATGCATGTGACTCCTTTTCTCAAAGGAAAACGTGAAGCACTTCAAAGCTTAGGCTTTGAAAAGAAAACCTTCGAAGAGGGAACCTGTTTAGAACATCTTGATTTTATTTTAATAACAAAGACTGTTTTGCCCTACTTCAGCTTTAACCTTGAAAGTGACTAATCTTATGACATTTGTTACTGTTTTGGAATACTAAATGTAGGCGTTATATTTCTAATCATCCCAGGCTACCCACCCCATTATAAAAACTCTTTCTAAAAAAGCTCTTTTTATTAAGAGGAAAGGATGTGTGCAATTAAAAATTATGAGTCTACCTATTTTTTATAGAGCATCAGAGCAGGTTAGACTATTCTTTATTATTTGGCAATGTAGGAAGATGGGATAAAGATTTTACAAGCCAGCACAGATGCTGTAAAACATTTTTTTAAAAAAAAGAATAACAGCCTCCTGTCAAAAGCAATTTAAAATTCGGGTCTCATGTATTTTTGAGTTTGTGGTTACATTATTTCTTAAAGCATTGTTCCAAAATAAAACGTTTATGCTCTGTATAATAAATGGATTCTCATGGATGGAAATAAGGAAATCCATAAATGGAAATTCATGAGAATCATATATGTTTCCAGTGTCCTTGTTACTGAGATGTAAATCAGTCTATTCCAGTTTTGGAGATGTGGGGGAAGTAGAATGATGTAATGCTCAAAGAAAGATTGATTAAAAGCCAAGGTGGATTTGTCTTGTAATTGACAGGAACCTCTTAGTGAGCTAAGCTGTTAAGAACTGAATCTAACATTTACACTCCAAAATTACCTCAGAAGTAAATTCCACTGAGTTCATATTACTCAGATATTGGTGTACTCAGTCTCATATTGGTGTAAACAGGACTACAGAAATAATTTGACATAAAACATGCCACCAACATTCACTTAAGTAAAATAAAGCTAGGGGGTTATGTAAAAGCCCCCGCCAGTTTTATTTATTTACCACTTTTCCATCTGCCCATCATCCAAGGAATTCAAAGTGATAGGTAATGAGTGGCATTATTGTCCCTCAGATTTGCACAATCACAGTCCTGCAACTGGAGAGGCTGTGAATGAAGACATTTCTTCAGGCTGTCATGTCAGTTTAGAGCAGAGGTTTTCTCACACCCAAACCTAAACTCTACCCATTCTAGGCAAACTGAAAGTAAGCGTGAATTGGGGTTGCCAAACCTCATGGTATGCTATGAAATCAGTACAAGTTGAGACCGAGCACATGCCTTGGCACAGCATGCCAAGCTTGCTTAACTGGGTTAACTTTTGTAAGGCTTAGTGTGTTGTGTGAAGTCAGTTAATTGGGTGCGTGTATCCAGAAATATGAACTAGGTTAAGTAATTAAGCATGTTATATGAGGACAGATTTTCTGTATATAGTGGGTTGCTTTTAGACAGAAGGATGGCAAATTCATGCTTCTGGACTGAAACTGATTAATATATATCTGCTCAATGATCTCTCTGTACACCAGACCTTCTGAAGCTATCATTTTTTTCCTCTCTCTCTCTTTCTCCTCAAGTAACAATCCTGCCCACAAGTACTACCTAGCCGTGGATCCTGTTTCGGGCTCTCTTTATGTTTCGGATACCAACAGTCGTCGTATTTACAAAGTCAAAAGCCTTACTGGTGCAAAAGACCTGGCTGGTAATTCGGAAGTGGTCGCAGGGACAGGGGAGCAGTGCCTGCCCTTTGATGAAGCCAGATGTGGTGATGGAGGGAAAGCAGTAGATGCAACATTAATGAGCCCTCGAGGTAAGGGGCATCACAGGCAGCACCTGATGTTGTGTAGCAAATGGCTGGTTTGGGTATGATAACCCAGAAATAAAGCATTTACTCAAGACATTGTTTATTGGCCCTAGGATTGCAGTCCTTTGAAATTAATGAAAACACTAAAACTGTAAAGAAATACTGAATAAAATAAATTGCTCCCTAATGGCCACGTATAAAGTCTAGCTTCCAAATTGAATGAGTGGGAGAATACTCTGACTTAGTATATTGAAAATGACGTTATGGTGAGCTTTCCTTAATTGTTCAAACTAAATGTTGGTCCTAGTTCCAAACACATCTTTGGATGTTGTAGGCAAGGATGTTTTTGGATCATTGATCATATTGGTAATTTCAAAAACATATCTTGGATGCTCTCACAAAACAATCATTTACCAAACTTAGAAAAAGTTGCTTCTTGTACTCTCTGTCACTTCCTCTTTTATCTTCATCCCAATCTCAGGCAGGTAAGCATATTTGCAAACAAAATGTTGAGCTGTACACACCTACCCTGTTTATTTTTTAAGAATACCCACAGGGCTTACACAGAGTCCAGAGGCCTTCTTGGAAATAAAAGTAATGCTGGAAAAAGTGTGGGGTTTTTTTGCAGCATGTCATCTTTCCATGTAATTGTTTTTAATAAAGAAAAAAAAAGAGAAAAAAGCAATAGATAAAGTTGGGTGGCACAGGGAGCTTGGTGAACACCAAGGAAGATAAAAAGTCTCAGATACTAGGCAACATTACTAAGTGTTTGCTTGGAATATCACTTTTTGTTGCAGAATAGCAACAATGTATGACATCAGTAGTTGAAACAGATAAAAGATAAAGAGGTGCAGAAGAAAGGGATGACATAACTTATTTGGACCTGAATGCCTGGACTCAATTAGTGACAGATAAGTTTTAGAAGTCTGAAGATTTTTTTTTCTTCAAATGCATGGGTGCATGTATTTCCTTAACATAAATATAATTTATTTAACAATTTTCAAAATCATCCCTTTATAACATTTGTCAATGCAAGCACACATTTCTGAGGTAAAGTCTGAAAAAGTGATTTTCGTATAGGGAACAGTGGCAAGAAATCTGAAGAACCTGAGGGTGGCATGGTGACAAATGACATAGGCAGTGAGATTTTCTGAACTTTATACGAAAGCTTTATTCCTAGATTTCCAAATTATGTTTTATTTAAATGTAGTCTGTACTGTACTAAAAAGGAATAATCTTTTTTTAAATACAAGGAAAAAGAAAACAAGTCACATTGTATTAGGATTAGAATTGGAATGAATTTATAGAAATTAAAAATTATATATATAATATATATATATAATGGACTTTAATGAGAAATTCTCTTTTAATTGGCCAAAACTGAATTTGAAAGCACAAAACAACAAAAGGATAAATTATCAGGGGAATGGTCCGTATATAATGATAGATGATGATATATACAGTATAATCTGATCTTAGTTTTGCCTTTGTTTCATGTTGGCAGGTATTGCAGTGGATAAATATGGCCTTATGTATTTTGTTGACGCAACAATGATCAGGAAAGTTGATCAGAATGGTATCATATCAACTCTGCTGGGCTCTAATGACCTAACTGCTGTTCGGCCACTGAGCTGTGATTCCAGCATGGATGTCACCCAGGTAGAATGTTATTTGTTTCTGATAATAAAACAGATGGATAAATGTCTTGTGGTTATCTCCAAGATACACCAGAAGTTTCAACCTGCTGGGAGAAAAAGTTATTGCTGATTGTACAACATATAATATTTAACATAATTAGCAACACAAAAAAGCCAAGCCTTCTTTTCAGAAGCTTCTATATATCTATAACAGAGAAAGGGGAAAAAAAGAACTGTGATACAGTGATGTGGTTTAATTAGCGTTGGTTATCCTTTATCTGGAAAGGGGGCAATTAATCCTTTATATAAGCATCCAGAGAGCTGACTGCATGTAGGTTTAATGAATACTGAAAAGAATATTGTCTAAGGCAATTCCATACAGCTTTGATCCTTGACTAACTCCATTAAAACTGGCCAATTATTTGCTGCTCCACACAAACCTTTGTTCATCCGAAGTTTTTAAAGCAATAGTAATGTGTTGCTTATTCTATAGGTGCGACTGGAATGGCCAACTGATCTGGCTGTCAATCCAATGGATAACTCACTGTATGTTTTGGAGAATAATGTCATCTTGCGAATCACTGAGAACCATCAGGTTAGCATCATTGCTGGTCGTCCAATGCACTGTCAGGTTCCTGGGATAGACTACTCTCTTAGTAAACTGGCCATTCATTCTGCTTTGGAGTCAGCCAGTGCCATCGCCATCTCACACGCTGGTATTCTTTACATCAGTGAGACAGATGAGAAAAAAATTAACCGCCTTCGTCAGGTCACCACGAATGGTGAGATTTGCCTTCTGGCTGGGGCAGCTTCAGACTGTGACTGCAAAAATGACGTCAACTGTAATTGCTATGCTGGGGATGATGCTTATGCAACTGATGCCATCTTAAATACTCCATCCTCCTTAGCTGTGGCACCAGATGGTACGATTTACATAGCAGATCTTGGAAACATACGCATCAGAGCGGTCAGCAAAAATAAACCAGTCCTCAACTCTTTCAACCAATATGAAATCGCTTCACCAAGAGAGCAGGAGCTGTACATCTTCAACATTGATGGCATCCATCAATATACTCTCAGTCTTGTCACGGGAGAATATCTATATAATTTCACCTATAGTGCTGATAACGATGTGACTGAGTTGGTTGATAACAACGGCAACTCTCTGAAAATCAGGCGGGATACAAATGGAGCTGCACGCCATTTTTTAATGCCTGACAATCAAATTGTGACTCTTGCTGTCAGCACCAATGGTGGTCTTAAAGCAGTGTCAACCCAGACCTTGGAACTTGGATTAATGACCTATCATGGAAGCAGTGGTCTCCTGGCAACAAAAAGTGATGAAACGGGATGGACAACCTTTTATGAGTAAGGCTGTTTTTAGAATAACCTATAGTGCATATTCATTGTCTATCTGAGTAATCATCTGTCTTCATAAAGAATAAAGTAGTAAGTTTTTTTTAATGCAGAATGTCTCGGATAGCATGTTGAGCGATCTCCAAAGGGAGCCTGACCACTCACGTTTGCATGCATGCTCTTGTTTACTCTTATTATGGGTTTTCATATAGCTTGAATTGTTTTATGCAAAAATAAAATTCAACAGTGTCAAAGACGGAGCCAAAGAATGGAAAAAACATTGGAGAGAGCACATTGAATGAATTAACCAGTGCTCTGGTTCAGTCATGGGGAAAAAATAATACCATTATAGTTCATTTACAGCTTTTTAAATCTATATTAAGAATGCAGTATTATATGTCTTATAAAAAATAATGCATATAGAACAATTTGATATATTAGTTAGGACACCAGGCTATAAACCAGGAGACTATGAATTCTAGTCCTGCCTTAGGCATGAAAGCCATCTGAGTGAGCTTGGGCCAGTCAGTCTTTCTCAACCCAAGTCACCACTTAGGGCTGTTACTGCAGCAAAATTAGGATGTGGAAGGAGTATTGGATATGTTATTTATAAAAGTTATTTATAAAAATAATAAAGGTGGGATAACATTTTTTTTTAAAAGATGCCACATAGTCTTTATTATTGAACCCAGAGAAAAATAACTTTTAAGTAATTTTGAAGATAGAGCTTGGTAAAAGTGGGTGTAATTTTGAAATGCCTAAAGAATTTATTGGTGTCCAGCACTAGTAGGACAAAACTTTGTTAACCTTGTCTGTCAGGACAGAGGATATTTATTTGCCCTATTTATACTGCCTAATAGACTATGGCTACACCCCAGTAATCTTCCTCTCCACAGGGATATCAATATTACAGTTACTTTTGGAATTCAGGTAACAAATCTTGCCCTTCAAATGTCAGGATAGTGGGATCATGTTCTAAACAAGCAGATAAAGCATTGATAAAATTTACTGATTGCTTGTTTCTGCAAATAGTGAGGAAATCGCATCCTAAAATATATATTTTAAGAAATCTATATGACATACTATTTCCAGAGAATCCAAAAATTGCACTTACTTCAGGAATTAGGTTAGAAAGAAAATGCTTTTCTATATAATTGCAAGAGATTAAAGTGTTGTGCATTAAAAAAAAATAATAACCTACACAAGCAAAGCAGGTTTTTTAAATTGGCATTCTGCAAATATTGATGATGAAAAATACTAATTTTCAAAAAGATCATTTCATAGATAGAAATGGATAAAATATTAACATACACATCTAAGCTAGTTTTTTACCTTTCACATAGAGTTTGCACTCAAAAATAAAACAACTACTTA
Organism: Sibynophis collaris; assembly: GCA_036250565.1. Lineage (NCBI taxonomy): Eukaryota > Metazoa > Chordata > Lepidosauria > Squamata > Sibynophiidae > Sibynophis > Sibynophis collaris. Next base: position 39,588 of record JANHFK010002060.1, on the reverse strand, counting down.
TAAGAAAGCATGCAAACTTTGTATGCTAAGAATCAAGCTACATTACTTACTTAACTCTATTGCTAAAATTTCAGCCCCACTGTCCAAAGTGGAATATTTTTTAAGAACACATTTGCTATAGATAAATATTTGCATGTTAGCAAATTGTCCATTGTAATGGAAAATCAAGAGTGTGCCTCAGATCTACTCACAAGAAGCTTGCTGTTTCACATGAGCATTTGTATACTTGGTTCCTTTCAATGTTCCACTCTGAATCTAATGCTAAATTACTGAATTTAGAGGGGGGGGGTCATCAGTTTCTTCTTCCCTCCTCTCCTTGGTTACAGCCACAATAAGATTAAAAGCTTCAGATTCTTAGTTTATCATTAGATCAGCTTTCAATTATATTTGAACCAAACCAAAAACTATCTAATTTAAATGAGTCAATATTCTTTAATAAATCAATGATTTTTTTTTCTTACTTTGGACCAAAAGTAATGATGATTTAAACTAACTACAGATTCAGGTATCATTGGCAGAGGTGGTATTCAGCTGGTTCATACCGGTTTGCACCTTTGCAGAAATTTGGCCAAGGTCACCGAACCAGTAGCGATGGCTGGCTGGCCACTCCCCCGAACCAGTTCCCCGGTTGCCGCTCGTTTTCCCCACCCGCCATGTTCATCCTCACCATGTTCTTTACATACGCACATCCCATTGCCTTGCAAGTCCAAGGGGATGCGCATGCACAAAGAAGATGGCGATGGCAGCACCTTTTTCTGTGACCTCTAGTACTTTCCAGTGGCCAGCCGCCGCAGTCACAAAGCGGCT